>KV458810.1:0-249578 GCA_001662605.1 Pseudogymnoascus sp. 05NY08
GAAAAATCATGGTTGGGCCGGCCAGTTCATGAACCAGCTCAGTTCATGGTTGGGCCGGAACATATATATCGCAGCGAAAAGATACGGAAATTATGATTAAAATGAAGATATTTATTAAAAGCAGTGTTGCCCGAGTAGTACTCGCTGTGAGTACTACTCGCCGAGTACCCGAGTACTACTGTACTCGGGCGATATTTTGAGTACTCGGCGAGTCCCCGAGTACTACTCCGAGTACTCCGAGTACTGCCAAGCCCTTGGCAGAGAGGGGTAAATAGATCGTAGAATAGAATAGATAATTGAAGCTTTCTTCGTTCTGTATTGCTTCCTATAATGAGTGGCTCTTCGCTTTCGCCGGTGCCGGCTGAGTATCACTCTGATGCTTTAGAGCTGCCGCCCCTTATTCTGATGCTGCATATGCCTCTAAGACTTCAATTACCTGAGTCTACGTTAATCCTCTTTTCAAAAGGGCTATTCTACTATACTTTATTAGATATAATACCTACGAGAGTCTAATACTAATGCCTTCAAACCGATTGTAACTATATGCTAAGCTAGCTAGTAAAGAGCTAGACGACGAGTAATCTTTAGAAGCATCTTAAGAAGATGCACCTATCTATATATATAGAATACGAGAAGCTATCCTCCTTAATTAGAAGCTTGTCAACGCTGTCTACTTCTACTTCTGCTCCTACTTCTGCTTTTTTCTAGCCCCGCTAAGCACCTAATAGCGCACTAAGCTCGTTGAAATATAGAGAGCTTATACTCTCTTTTGTAGTATTAAATAAACTACTACTACGCCTTGTAGAAAGCCACTTATTCTAGCAATTAGTTCATTATCTAAACCCTACTGTTTTAACAGTAGGTAGAACTACAATCGGACGGGATTTATATTATCTATTCTGCTATTATAAAGCACAGCTTTAAGTAGAGCTACAGCAGCATATTATAAATGGTAGACGACTATCTATAACAACTAATACTTAGTCTGCTCGGAACTACTCTAAATATATAGCAGTTACTATACACTAGATAAATGATAATTGGCAGATGAGAACTACAATACTTAACGTTATACACCTTTAAGAGCTAATCTACTCTAGTGAATACCTTGCTAAACAAATAATAAGTATAATAGATGATTATAATATCACACCTGCTATCTTCACAGTTATAAGAGATAATACGTCATTAAATATAACAATGCTATTAGAGTATGAGAGACTAGCATTAACAGCCTCTATTTCCTTAAAACAACTATAGGCTTTTAGAGCGAAAGCAGGAGACGTACGCTATATTAGGCATATTATCAACATTGCTGTTTAAGCTGCTTTAGCTTCCTTAAAGGTAACGCCTAATAAAAGGGTAGAGGCATACCAGCTTAAGGTTAGGGCTGCATGAATACTAACTAGAATATTAACTACTGCTGAATACAAAATCATGTTAGTTCTTATAAAGCTATAGCGCTATATATATGTGTTTTAGAACTACTGTAGGTAGAAAGATGCCTTAAAGAATTAGTGCAGAGCTATAGGTATTAAAGTCCGTTAGTTAACACTTAATATACTAGTCTGCTAGAGCTTGACTTATTAAATAATTAATATAGCTTTAAAGCTTTAGGCTCTAATTACAGCTTTATATGCATCACAGCAACTTAATATTAGTATAAGGGATATTACTTTAACAGTAATAGATTAGGCTACGCTACATAACTTATTAAAGCTATTCTATATCTTTGTCCGCCTAACTAAGAAGCTATAGAGCTCTTCTTACCTAACTCTTAACTATGCTGTTCTGTAGTATATGAGAATAATTAAGAAGCTTAAAGATATAGGACGTAAGCTACTAGAACAGAGCCTAATTACTACTGCTTCTTTAATTACATTAAAGAAGCTTAATGATTACTATACTCTAGCTACAAATTAGCAACAGAGTCACTCTACAATTGCTACAATCTACGATCCTTAGTATAACTTCAACGTCTTTAATATCATATAGAAAGACGACAGCACGCACTTAACTAGGAAGAATAGGATAAGAGCGTAGTAGTAGGACTGCTTCTATTGATATTTAGGCTGCGAGTCTAATATTTAAGCAGCAAACGTTATTAATAGTATTAAAGCTAAGGATGAGGATCTTAACATAGAGCAAGCTATAAATATTAATATAGACTTAGAAGACGAGCTATATGTATTACAAAGCCGCTACGATATTAAGCTAGAATGGAAGTGATGGATGAAGGAGCTAACAGTTAGTAGGAATGTAGATATTCTTAAGTATTAGCAGAGTAAGTAATACTAATATCTACTAATTGCTTCTATTACGAAGGATCACCTAGCTATTCCAGCTACCTTAGTAGACTCGGAACGAGTATTTAGTGTTAGTGGTGATATTATTATAAAGAAACGGAACCGACTATCGCCCTCTACACTAAGATATCTGCTTTGCTTACGGAATTAGGGTGTTTTATCACAAGGCGACGACGAAGACAGCGGCGACGATACAGACAATAAGAGTTAGAGTAGTAGATTATATATATATTTCAATTTTTACCTCTATTTCTATTTATATGCGAGTACTACTCGGGTATTCGAGTACCGGTACTCGAATACCGGTACTCGAGCTTCAATTTTGAGGCCGGTACTCGAGGATTCTCCGAGTAGTACTCGGAGCGGTACTCGGGCAACACTGATTAAAAGAGAATTTAACATGCAAACGAAAATAGTAAAAACAAAATATCCTGCATTTATAAAACCCATCAACCATCCTAATATACACCACACACATCTAATCCGTACTCCCAAAACCCAAAAACACCACCCAAACCCCATCAACCCCCTCCTCTACCCCGGCCCGCCAACCCTCATCAACCCCCCATCCACCTCGCGCCCACGCGCCCCATCATCCATCACTTGCAACAATAATACATCAAAACCCCCCTAAAGTTCACCTCACTAACATCATCCCTAACATCAACCATCATCTTCCCCTCCCTCCAAAACCCGCCCTTCCGCGCCTCATCCACGAACCCCCTCATCGCCTCCCTAGCACGTCCTTTCAAAGCGAGGGACATGGCGCGGTCGAAGGCTGAGCGGTGGGCGGGAGTGAGGGAGGCGAGGACTTGGGGTGAGGGGGTAGATTGGGGTGGGACTGCGGAGTTGGCTAAGATTGGGGAGGTTAGTTTGGTGTGGTGTAATGGTGGAAGGGGGGGGAGACGTACTGGTAGGTGTAGGCATGGTGGCAGTAGCAGGCGCGAGGTAAGACATGATGATGGTTGATGCTTGAAAGTTGAGATTGTGGTGTGTGTGTGTGGTGCTGAGTAGTTTGATCTGTGATGTGATTCCGATTTCTGGTTTTGGGATTCGAAAGACGGGATTTTCGACTGGCTTTATAGGCCTCTCGCCATGTTGGGTTTCCATATGAAATCATCGTGGAAACCGCCCGGATCATCCAACGGCGGCAACAGTGATCATACTTCCTCATGACTCTTCTATAATTACCAACTATCCAACGATGGTAGCGCGGTCATCGCAGCCTCACCTCATGGACCACAGCCGCCGTCCATCCAACAGCGCGACCATCTCTTCTCACCTTGAATTTCTGTATGAGACTGCAATTGCCATCGGCCACCCTAATCATCTAACGGCGGTAATGGTCGCCATCCCATCTCATAACCGACAAAAGTGATATCCAGCACCCACCCAGCGACAATAGCGCCGCTATCACATCATGGACCATAGCCACCATCTCCAACATCGCGACCACCCGTTCTCATACAACGGCGGCAACGTCCATTTTACAATACTTCCTCATAACCAGTATCTGTTATACCCAACAACGACGGTAGCGCTGCGACTCCCACCCTGAAATCGTGAACCACAGCCACCATCTCCAACATCACGACCGCCTTTCCACGCCACACCCGCTTTTGCAACCGCAGCGCCTAGCATCTACCACCACCAACACCATCACCAAAGCCAACACACCAAAACACATCCTCATACACACTTCCCATCCAGTCTGCCCTGCCAACACAAAGGTGGTGGGTGGTTATACTATCACAGCCCCGTTGGTTGGTGGTGGTCGCGACACAGCCGCGGAACTTGGCCGCTGTATCACTTAAGCGCCCGACCGCCAACAACGAAGGGTGATCACGAGGGTTATGATAATTCGCGATACGACGACTTATTCCGGCCTCGAAACCGTTTGACGTCGTAAAATATTCACTTTGCATTCTTTTATCTAATTACCCAAAACCCCCAAAAATCTATTCCCCCCCCACCTCAAACCCCCCCCTAATTCTTCTTCGCCCACTCCCGATACCACTCCAGCACCTCCCTATTAACCACACTCTCCCCCACCCCCCCTTGATGCCCACTAACAACCCTCTTCACCGCCACCTCCACCTTCTTCCCATTCCCCGTCACCGGCACCCCGCCCCCCTCACACACAACCCCCGGCACATGCCTCGCGCTCAGCCTCGTCCCAATCTCCTTCTTAATCCTGTCACCCAGCTCTTCACTCCACGTTTCCCCGGGGGACATCATGCAGAATAACAACACCGTCTCGTCTGCGTCACCCGCGCGGCGGCGCCCGACGCAGACGGCGTCGGAGATGGTGGGGAAGTGGGCGAGGAGGATGTTGTAGATCTCCGCTGACCCGAACCTCACACCAGCGGGTTTCAACGTCCCGTCGCTGCGCCCTAACATCAGTAGTCCCGACGCAGCATTATTCCTCCCCTCCCTGCCCGCCTTGGTATGGGGGACGAAAGAGATGAAATCAGCATGATGCCACACCCCCGGAAACGCAGCAAAATACGCATCGAAATACTTCTTCTCCCCCTTTGCGCCGAAGAACGTAGTAGGTTGAGCAGGGAACGGGACATTGGCTACCAGATCCCCAGGCTCGGAGGGCGCGACGGGTTCACCCGTGGGAGAGACGGCGAGGAGAGAGAGGCCGAGAGCGGGGCCTTGGATTTCACCCACGTAGACGGGGAGGAGGGGGTTTGGGGCGCCGAAGAGGGATATGATATCCGTCCCGCCGGTGATGGATGCTAGTTGGACGGTAGACGGGAAGTTGGCGTAGATGTATTTATACGTCGACGGAGCTAAGGGGGAGCCAGTGGAGTAGATAGCCTCCAGCGTCTTGAGGGTTGCTGCCGGCCCACCATCGGGTTGAGTGAGGAGAGGCTGAGTGTGTTTCTGCTCCAGGATCGAGAGGTATTTCGCTGACGTCCCGAAGTGAGTTATCTCCAGCTCATCAATGAGGTACGGCATTGACATCTCCCCCTTAGGACGGAACGGCGAGCCGTCATAGACGACGATCGTGGTGCCGACGGACAGCGCGGAGACAAGCCAGTGCCACATCATCCAGGTGGTGGTTGTGTAGTAGAGGAGGCGCGAGGAGGGGCGCAGATCGCCGTGGATGATGTGTTCTTTCTTGTGTTGGATGAGCGTGCCGAGGGCGGAGTGCACGATGCATTTTGGGGGGCCGGTGGTGCCGGAGGAGTAGAGGATGTAGAGGGGGTGGGAGGAGGGGAGGGGGGTGAATGTTTGGGGGGCGGAGGAGTTGGGGACGCTGGATGGCTGTGTTAGTTTTGAAAAAAAGCGGAGAGTTTGACGACGAGTAGCCAGGGGGGGAAACATAAAAAGAAACATACCTGTCCACAAAATCCGAATACTTCCACGCCTTCGCCCCCTCATCCACCACCTCCGCCAAACTCTCCACCCCGCAATCCAGCCCCTTAACCGTCTCAAACACCACAACAGCCATCAACCCCCTCCCCCTCAACCCCTCCACAATCCCCCTCGCCTTCACCCCACTCGCATGCGTCCTCCCATTATACCCAACCCCATTATCCACAAACAGCACTTTCGGTTCAATCTGCACCAACCGCTCTAGCACCGCATGAACCCCCGTATCAGGACTCACCCCCGTCCAGACAACACCAATACTCGCCGCCGCCAACGCCGCGACGACGGCATTAGCGGTGTTCCCGAGGAAACCGGCGACGCGGTCCCCGGGGCCGAGGGAGAGGGATTGCAAGGCGAGAGTGCAGCGGCGGACGCGGTCGCGGAGGTCGGTCCAGGTGATTGGGTGGGAGGAGGCTTCGTTGGCTTCGATGACGGCGGGGCTCGAAGGGGAGGGGGAGGAGGAGGGGTAGAGGAGGTTTTCGGCGAAGTTGAGGGTGGTGGTGGGGAAGAAGGAGGGGCGGGGGTACATGGGGGCGTTGGAGGGGAGGACCTGGGGGGGTGTTAGTTGGTGGGGTTTGGTTGGGAGGGAGGGGGTGGTGGTTGGAAGGGGGACAGTTAGGTGATTTGAGAGATATAGATGAGAGTAAGGACTGGATAAGAGAGATGTCTTCAAGCACATAGATGCCCATCTGACCGATCATCTGCATGAATCTGGAAAAGGAGAGCATAAAAACAAAACCACGTGACATAAAAGCAATTATCACTTACCGGTTCATCAACCCTATTCCCCTTGATCCCAGTGAAATCCCACACCTCTCCCCAGAAGTCGCCAATGTTCTCAACAGACCACTTATGCAGCTCCTCATAGTGATCGAGCTTAAGCCCATACTTAGCATTAACACGCTCCTTGAAGGCATGCATCTGCGTCGACGTGGGGTCGGGATGTCTCCATAACTCGGCGTTGGACTCGTCGGCGGTGGCGGGGTGGCCGTTGAGGCCGTTCGGGATATCGGGGGCCATTGGTGGGGCTGTCTTGTTGTAGACGTGGGGTAGTGTTTATTATAGGACTGATACGATAGTATGCGAGGAGAGGAAGAGAGTCCGGGGAATATAGAGGAGAGAGTGCACTCTATACAGTATAACGGAATATAAAGAACGGAGCAGTGGTGCGGATAGGTGCCGAGGTCATCAACGGGAGACGGAGCGAATACCGGAGTAAGAGGGCCGTTAGGGGGGACGGACAGCTTAGGAAAATTGACGATCTAAGCGCGCGGGAAGAGAAGAAGACGAGAGAGACAGGAGAAGCAGAAGGCGAAAGGTAAGAGAAGAGGATATACTATTGTTCTTCTACTCCTTCGCCGTTTCCTACCCTACTGTGAACTATAATTTTGTTGGCGGCACTTGTCACTCACCACCTTCCCATCACCGCGGGGTACAAGCGGGGTGGTCCACAGACGCGGGTTTACTCGGGTACACACGGGACTCAGACCTCCTCAACACTTTGCCGACGACGACGCGGCAGCTACGAGCGGCGCGCGGGCGGCGTGAAGAGAAAAAAACGTGACAGTGGTTGAAAAAGAAAAGTCTCCAGACTAAAAAAACGTGACCTGGACTAAAAACGCGATAAGCTGATAACAAAAACCCCGAAAAAGTCACGTGTACATCCCTCGGCATTCGGAATGACTTTGTGCCCGTGCTTGTGTGTGTGAGCTCCTTTTGCCAACGCGTACAGGGAAAAGGGAGAGACAGTAAGATCCACCACTCCACCAGACTCGATCCTCTATCCGCGCCGCTCCCTCGGTTTTCGCTCCCGTACCTGGCTAATGCACGCGCTACGGCCTGATGGGGGAAGGGGTAACGCGCTAGGTTACGCTAGGAGTGTGGTTGGACCAATCAGAGGGGGAGTGCACGTGCGTTGGTGAAGGCTTTTCCGTCCTGTAATCTCCCGGCAGCGCGTGGGGTGGATTCCGGGTGGGTGAGATGGGATGAGGGCACGTGATCTGACTGTACTTTTGGACCACTGACTGTGCATAAGCGGTGTATTTTATACTGGAGTGGACTCTTTTGTGGTGTGATTGTCTTTCAATGCGTGATCCATAGCGGGATATTTTGTCTGAGTTGGAGACAGAGGGATTTAATAGGGGGTGAAAAGGACAACATTTACAGTACTGGAGTATACAGTAATCATGGTGAATCACCACTGCCCGAGTATATGACATCATGACATAGGTTGTTAAGTACTCTTCGACAGAAATGTACCGACTTGGAGGTGTTCTTTTGTCTGGATGTACTTCCTCATGTACTTCCCATCAACATAAGCAGAGAGAAGATAACGAACAAACATGATACTCCGTACACAGCACACCACAAACTCCGATGATTGTCAATCGTGCCAAGCCATGCTGCCAATAGTTGACTCGGATCCGCCGGTGGCTGTTGGTCTCCGTTGTCTCCGTCGCTGGTTTCTCGCTGGTGGGACTGTAAAAAGTACAAAAAAAAAGTACAAACGCACAGATCGTACTAATCGTACAAAATTACCCGATTTGGCAGTCTAAGCGAGAAATTGCTCTCCAATCCTGCCAATCTTCTCCCTCACTCTTCCATCACCTCCATCACTCCCGGCAATCCGTGGCCACACAAGTACCTTTGATACTGTCAAAACACCAAAAATCTACTTGTTCATCTCAAGCACCCCTTCCCACACCCCTACCCTTTCATAACCTGCGTGGCTGCCTTCACTTCCCTTCATAAATTACAAGTTATCCTTCATATCCTTCATATCCTCTCTATTCCACTCCCTTTTCTTGGCCTCATTCTGAATCTTGCTGCCTTACTTCTTCCCTTCTACTCCACAATTATCGACCTGGGGCCCCTCGCACCTCGCTATCCCTTTCATCTCGATCCCCCCGTCCTATCTCTACCGGTCTTCTCCCACCTCCCGACAACTTCTACTCTTACCTCCCCCCCCTCCTCATCTCGACTTCACCTTGCCAACCCACGTCGTCGACCTCCCGTCAAACCCTTTCTCTCTCGTGGTTTATGCTGCTGTGAAAGGTCGTCACGTCGTAGCTCGCGACCGACGGGAAAAGGAAAAAGGAAGGAGACCGAACGAGTGTCAATGACCAGTCTCAATCAACGGCCATTTTAGCTCTTTACTCTTGTCCGCCCCTCTGCTCCTTCCTCGACGACGCAGAAGCCCACACGGGGTATCTACGACTTCGAACATTCACTCCTTTGACCCCATCACACACTCGATCCGGTATGTCAAACTCCCTCTCTATCCTATCGCCAAACTCCTATTACCCTACCTCACACTGCGAATACCTACACTGTTCCGCACCTGTGGCTGAAGACAGTACCCTGTCTCTGCCTACATACCAAGCATCCATTCCTTCCTAAAGCACTTTCTCTATCCCGCAGGTGGCTGTCACGCACGAGCCTTCTCTCCAGGTCCTTGGCTGACATTAACCGCCCATCCCGCAGATTGATACTCTACGCGTCTCTCTTGGCCTGCGCCACTCCATTGACGTCGGCTTCCAAATATCGATCTACAATCGAAGTTTTAATACACCCTCATAACTACACTCTATCCCGTCACTCAACACCCCAAAATCATCTCACCCATGACCACAATGCCTCGTCAGGGTATTAAAAATCCATTTGCGAGCACTGCCACTTCGACGGTTACGGTCCCAGCAGCAGCTGAGAAGCCGGCCGCACGAAGAAACTCCTTCGCGAAGGCGTCGAGATTAACACATTTCTTCTCGGGAACCCCCAAGAGCAAGGAGCAACAATCCGCTCAGTCTGCCCTGTTGGCCGCAGCAGCTGCGCAACAGCAGTACCTCCTGAACAACCCGTCGCCTTCAATCAACGCCTCGAACGTCTCCCTACCCACAATCTCTCTATCCGCAGTCGAGGACGAAGAAGCCACAATGGAGGAGCCAGCAACCACATTATTCCAGCCGCCGTCGGCCGCGGAAGCCAAGCGTCAGGCTCGCGTCGAAGCCCAGTTTGGTCCGCTAGTCCACCAATCGCATAGATATGTTAGCCAACATATGGGCGAGGAGCTGGAAGAGCCCGTGATGGACGAGCCGCCGTACTACTACCTTCTTACCACATATCTCAGTTACTTAATTCTCATCGTCTTCGGACACGTCCGTGATTTCTTCGGAAAGCGCTTCCGCCCGCTCCATTACAAGCACCTTAAGTCTGCAAACGGCTACGCCGCCCTCAACAGCGATTTCGACAACTTCTATGTGCGCCGTCTGAAGATGCGTATCAACGACTGTTTCTCCCGTCCTACCACGGGAGTCCCGGGCCGTTACATCACTCTTATCGACCGCAAGTCGGACGACTTCAACCAGACCTTCCAATTCACCGGAACATTCACCGAGACGTTGAACATGAGTTCCTACAACTACCTGGGTTTTGCCCAATCTGAGGGCCCCTGTGCGGATGCCGTCGAGGAGACTGTCAAGAAGTATGGAATCAGCGTCGCCAGTCCAAGAGCAGATGCTGGAACGTCTGACTTGGTCATTGAAGTCGAACGCGAGATTGCGAAGTTCGTTGGCAAGCCAGACGCCATGGTATTCTCTATGGGATTCAGCACAAACGCCACGACTTTCCCGGCTTTGGTTGGCAAGGGCTGCCTGATCATCTCTGACGAGCTCAACCACGCTTCTATCCGTATCGGTGCCCGTCTTTCGGGTGCTATGATTAGTAGCTTCAAGCACAACGACATGAAGGATCTGGAACGCCTACTCCGCGAAGTTATCTCTCAAGGACAGCCTAGGACTCACCGCCCGTGGAAGAAGATTCTCGTCGTTGTCGAGGGTCTCTACTCGATGGAGGGAACCATGTGCAACCTGCCTGGTCTGCTCAAGCTGAAGAAGCGCTACAAGTACAACCTGTTCGTCGATGAGGCTCACTCTATCGGTGCTCTCGGACCGAAGGGACGCGGTGTCTGCGATTTCTTCGGTATCGATCCAGCTGAGATCGATATTCTCATGGGTACATTGACCAAGTCTTTCGGCGCCAACGGTGGATACATTGCTGGAGAGAAGAACATCATTGCCAAGCTCCGCGCGACCAACTCTGCCACAATCTACGGCGAATCCCCATCTCCACCTGTCCTGACGCAAATTCTCAGCGCACTCCGTATCATCACTGGCGAGCTCGTACCTGGCCAGGGTGAGGAGCGTCTCCAGCGTATTGCGTTCAACTCTCGCTACCTCCGCTTGGGATTGAAGCGCCTCGGCTTCATCGTTTACGGCCACGATGACTCCCCCATTATCCCCGTGCTCCTCTACAACCCCGCCAAGATGCCCGCCTTCTCGCACGAAATGCTTCGTCGCAAGATCTCCGTCGTCATCGTCGCCTACCCCGCCACCCCTCTCATCTCCTCGCGCGCCCGCTTCTGCGTCTCCGCAGCCCACAACAAGGATGACATGGACCGCATCCTCGCCGCCTGCGACGAGGTCGGAAACGTCCTCCAGCTTAAGTTCTCGAGCGGCGTTGCTGGTGGCGCTGAGAACCTCGCTGACGGCGTCACGCCCGAGATGGAGCGCGAGTGGCTCAAGGCCAACGGTGCAAAGGCTGTCGTCAAGCCGCCGCGCTGGGGCCTGCGCGAGGTCGTCGCGAATGGCGTCAATGATGTCAAGCACCCTCTGAGATAAACGTCGAAGCTTGCCTGAAACTAGCTTTTGTTTTTTGATGCATAGGCTTGCGTTTTTTGCTCTTAATTTTTTTGTACAAATACCACAATCGTTCGGATATCTATCTTCGCTTCTTGCACGAGGCGCCTGCCTGGTTCCAGCACTCCACCACCCTTCTGTCGCTGTCTTTCTTGCTCTCTCTTTCTGAGCGGGGGGCGTGCAGACGTAGGGTTGGTGTATGCCGTTGGAACCCCGGAGCATCACTTCGTGCGCCCCTTCTGGACAGGGACACCCTTTTTTACCTCTTCGAAATGATACTATTAGACTTTTTGGGCCCTACATTCGTTGCGGATATGTCTTGTTCTGCGTGGCTCCTTTTTTTACTTTTTTTTACTTTAGGTGTGTCGGGGGATGATGGTGTTTTGGGTGGAGAAGGGAAAGGGGGGAATGGAAGGAAAGGTGTTGGGTGTGTGTGGAGTGGTGTTTATGATGTGCTGTGTTGAGTAGATGTGATAAGTGGCTGGCTGGGGGCTGGCTGGGGCTTGGGCGGGATATTTTTGGGAGGAATATAATTAGATGACGGGTGTTTAATGTGGATGGATGGGGGATGGATGATTAGAAAGATGGGGATGAAGGAAGAGTAGGAGGAGAGCTTGTTACTTGAATGAGATGAGCTTTTCTTGATTACAGACTGTCTTTGTGGGTGTGCTATTGTGATGTTTTGTGTGTTGCCTGGTCAAATCGATCCGTGAGTGTTTTGGACACCGAGGTGATGGTGAATATTCAATAACCTTCGCCCCGCCCACTTTGACTGACACTGACACTGACACTGACACTTGGACGTGAAATTTCTTCTGTCTTCACACGTGGAAAGCCGGAAAGCCGAAGACGAGGATCCTTTTCTGCCCGGCGGATGCACCGGAAGAGGGAGTATGAAGCCGACGAAGCGGAGCTCGCCCTTCTTTTTTAGGTCGGATGCTCCGGAACAGGGTGTGTGTGTGAAGTAGGACTCCACGATACTTCACTTTATTTTATGGAGGTGTGGATTATAGTATGTGTGTGATACGATGTGGTCTGCTCGTGTGCNNGCACACGAGCAGACCACATCGTAATACGCGTATAGATACTGTAATTTTAGTATACTAAGGTGTGTCGTATTGGCACGGCTCTTACAGAGCTAAGCAGCCTTCCAAGACGGCAGTGCTCTGTCTAAATTAATTTATGCACTTCTCACCCTTCACTTGTACCGACTAACTATACTCTATGCACCCCACATAACATCCTCCCTCACCTCCCTCTCCTCCAACTCACAAACAAGCACGTGCCTCCCCCCCCCAAAAAAGAAAATAAAAATCTCACCATCTAGCCCCATCTTCTTCGGTGTCAGGAGGCCATCCCAAAAAAAAAATAGGGGAAGCAAGCGGGCGGGTCCTCTATTCTCCGGGTCCTGTGTGGACTGGCGGGAGCGAGTGGGATGGGAGCCAGGGAGTCTCGCGACCAACCGCCGGGAGCGTCCGGTGACGTACGTGCGACCTAGAACACTCACATTTCGCATTTCGCATCGGCTGCACGGATAGGGTAATTTGTACGAGCAGCGACTCCTTCGACTCTCAAACATTGCAGGTTGCAGAAAATCAACAATTCAACGACTACGGCTGTAGCGGCGCATTTGACATTTTTTTTCTTCTGCGGACTGAACTGGAAGGCGAATAAGGCGCGGTATTGTTTGTTACTGCTGGGGCTTTTTTGAGGTTCGGGGCGCCGGGATAGGTACGGGGCGCTCGCACGACACGACACGACTCGGATTTGGGGGGGAAAAGCGAATGCGAACCCGAAGCTGAAACCACGATCGATACTAGCTACCTGCCTCTTAGAGGATCGAATCGCGAATCCGATCCAACCCGCTCGAGGGAAACGAATCCGAAATCCGAAGCTGGGCGCAGAAGGGGGTCATACATACCATACATACGTCGGGGCCTGGGGCGCGAACTGCGACTGGGGCTGCGGCTGCTGCCGATCTTCTGTGTATACGCGGAAGGGACGACGATACGAAGGGAGGGCAGACGCGGTGATATGGCTGATGCGGTGCCGGTGATTCGGGTTCTAGATGGGCGAGAGGAGGGGGGGAGCTTGAACGGCGGGGCGAGTAGTGGGAGTGAAGGTGTGTGTGTTCTTCTATACCTGCCGGACTTGGGAGTGGAGAGTGGGGAGGGGGATATGCACAGAGATATTTTTATTTTAGAAGCTGACGTGGATAGGCAACGCGGCGTCTCGGAAATCGCCAAGCATCGGTAGCAAGGCTATGAGAAGCCCAACTATACGCTCTGGGAATACGAAGAGCGCGGCTGCTGCGGGGAAGACGAACGCGGCTATTGATCCGCTGTCACACGTACGTACCCCCTTCCCCTTCCTTCCTGCATGCATTGCATTGAACCCCCTCCTCCCCCCCCCTTCCCTCAAGGCAACAGCGCTGACCAGAGCGCCGCGGTATACAGCATATCCTCAAGCGCACGAACACCGAGAACACGATCCCCCAGCGCATGCGCACCGCGAACGTGGCGGATAGCACGAAGAGCGAGGTCGTGACGCCGGCGAGCGAGACGGGTGGTGGGGGCGGCTCGGCGAGGAGCGGTGGGGCGGAGGGGTCGAGGGAGGAGGGCGCGCCGCAAAAGAAGTACGTGGTTTTCGATTTAGCATACCCCCACCCCCCCCTTCCAATTCAGCCCCCACATCCTGCACATAACATTCCCCTTTTACCCGCGCGAGCTATACGGCCTAGCACCTGTCACGTCTGCCATTGACGTCCCACCCACTGCGCCGCGCGGCGGTGGTGGTGCACGTACCCCTGTCCCCGTCGGCGCTGCGCATCCCCGTCCCCGTGCCCGAGCCCCAGCTAACTCGGTCTAAACATATAGAAAAGTCTCATTCCTCAGCCGCTTCAGCATCGGCAAGAAAAAAGGCATGGACGCGGACGCGGACGACGACGACGACGAGAGCGAGCAGGGAGACTTGCGGACGGAGGGTATGAACGCCCAGGCGTATGCTGGCGCGGCGCGCTCGGCGAGCGGGTTCATGCCGCAGCATAAGGAACCGCCGAGGTATATTAAGGTGAGGGCGAGGTATAAGAGGGAGAGGGAGTTTAATCGGATGTTCCTGGCGCAGGAGCTGTGTGGGACGAAGAACCCTGTGGCAGCGGGGGAGGAGAAGGAGAAGGCGGTTCCTGATGTGCCACCTGGGTCGAGGCCGACGTCACGCGAGCAGCATGGTGGCGCGGTGTGGACCACTGAGTTTAGTCTTGATGGCAAGTACCTCGCTGCCGCGGGCCAGGACACCGTCGTACGGGTGTGGTCTGTGATCGCGACAGCGGGAGAGCGCGCCGCGCACGAAGCAGAAGAGGAGCAAAGCGAAGGCACCCGCGCCCCTCTCAGCGCGCCCGTCTTCCGGAGCAAGCCCGTCCGCGAATTCGAAGGCCACGGCGCCACAGTCCTCGACCTAAGCTGGAGCAAGAACAACTTCCTCCTCTCCTCGTCCATGGACAAGACCGTGCGCCTCTGGCACGTCAGCCGCTCCGAATGCCTCTGCACCTTCAAGCATCGCGACTTCGTGACCAGCATCGCCTTCCACCCCCGCGACGACCGCTTCTTCCTCGCTGGCTCCCTCGACTCCGTACTCCGCCTGTGGAGCATCCCCGATAAGGCCGTCGCCTTCTGGAACCAGCTCCCCGACCTCATCACAGCCGTAGCATTCACCCCCGACGGCCGCACCGCCATGGCCGGCGTCCTCTCAGGCCTCTGCCTCTTCTACGAAACAGAGGGATTAAAATACCACACCCAGATCCACGTCCGCTCCTCCCGCGGCCGCAACGCCAAGGGCTCCAAAATCACCGGCATCCGCACAGCCACCACCCCCGACGGCGACGTCCAGATCCTCGTCTCCTCAAACGACAGCCGCGTGCGCCTCTACGCCCTGCGCGACAAATCCCTCGCCGCCAAGTTCCGCGGCCACGTCAACGCCGTCTCCCAAATCCGCGCCTCCTTCTCCGACGACGGCCGCTACGTCATCTGCGCCTCCGAAGACCGACGCACGTACATCTGGAGTACCGGCGCCGGCGAGGAGGGGGCGCGCGCACCTGTCGAGTTCTTCGCTAGCCATGCCGGGGCGGTGACGACGAGCGTGTTGGCGCCGGCGGGGACGAGGGCGTTGTTGGCTATGAGTGGGGATCCCGTGTATGATATTTGTGATCCGCCGCCTGTGACGCTGAGGAGTCGGGCGGAGGGGACGAGGAGGCCGACGGGGCCGGGGGCGAGGCATAGTGGGCATGCGGAGGGGAATATTGTTATTACTGCTGATCTTGGAGGGGGGATCAAGGTGTTCCGCCAAGATTGCGCGGGGGGGAAACGTCGCGCGGAGGTCTGGGAAACGGGGAGTATACTCTCCTCTCGCCGTCACGGGCGTGGCCACATAGGGCGGAAATCTACGGAGAGTGGAACCGGGCTGCGGGTGCGGACGGGGACGGGGTTGACGGAGGAGAGGGAGCAGTCGGAGGAGATCATGCAGTGGGCGAGTGAGATCCAGACGCCTGCTTCGTCGGAGGCGGATGGGTTGGGGAGTATTAGGAGTATGCGGACTGCGACGACGGGGACGGGGACGACGGTTGGGGCGGATACGCCGAGTGTGAGGAGTGAACGGAGTGTTAGTCCGGGGGTGGTGAGGAGGGAGAGGGCGGGGCCGGGGGCGAGTTTGGCGCCGGGGAGGAAGACGGAGCCGGCGCCCGGGGGGCTGTTGCCGACGCCGAGTTTTAGTTTGAAGCTTGCGAGGGGGGGGGGTAACGGTGGTGGTGGCGGGGGAGGGGGTGGGTGGTGGAAAAGTGATAGGGGGAGCGAGGGGTCGAAGGGGTAGGGAACGGGTTTCTCGAGGCGTTGTTGGGAGGGGGTGTTTGAGTACTGTGCTGTCTGTGTTTTTGAGCGGGGCGGGTTGGTGGGAGGGGGAGTTTCTAATGGCTTGGATGCGGTCGGTGGGGGGTTTGATTACTCGTTAGATATCATGGGTGGGGTGGGATATATCGATGCACCAGATATGATGAACAGGATGTCACATGTCGAAGCACACAAAACTAGACGGGCGGGCAAGATCATGGAGATACAGTACAAAAATTAAGTTGTTTCGTGAGGCGCAGTCTACAGTCTATTTCCCACCGGCCTGTCTCTATTTGAGATCCAGCGACTCGTGTTTGCTTAGCTGTACACTACATGAGAAGCAAAATGCCACCAGGGTATGGGATTAATTTAGCCATGAGCTCAGAAAGCTTGGTAACGCAACGCCGTCCCTATGCTTTTCCTCCTCTCCGGAGCTTATGTAATATGGTAGGAAAGCGACACCCCGTCCCAACTCCCCCTAAGCAATCGTCGAATCGCGCGCCGCCTACAAAGTGATGCGCCGTAGTCGTGGATTACCACCACACCATCAAGTCGCCGCCGTTGGCATCGACCTCGACAATAGGTTCAGCCTGCCTTACTCTGGAAGTTGAGGTTACCCTGTTCGCACCAGTCCTTCACGGGCTGCATGGGAGAGTTAGCGGAATTACAATAGATACAAGTAATGACAATGGACTTACCAGACAACTCAGGTACTTGCACCACGAGCACTCCTTCTGGTATTTATAGAAGTTGTTAAGGAGCACAATGAACAGGACCAGAATGAGAATCAGCGCCGCAGCGCGAATGAGCCACCACACCCACCACAATGGCTTGCGCTCTTTGAAGAACCCAAGCGGAGCCTTTACAAAGCGGGATACCTCACTAGGTCCTGTCCCACGCTTGCCAACCGTCTCGTACGGGGGCTCGTCGGCGCCAATCCTACGGCTCAGGGCAGCAGGGGAGTGAAGAATGCAGATGCCGATGGCGAGGCCCATCAGGAAACCGCCAATGTGGGAGAAGTTGTCGAGGCCGGGGAGGAGACCGAGAACGAAGGAGATGACCATGTCGAGGAAGATGAAGGCAAGATCTCTCCAGGGGTTGGGACGCTCGGACCACGTGTAGAGGAGCTCAAGGAGCATGAGGGCGATGATGCCGAAGAGGGACCCGGAGGCGCCAGTGGAAGAGATGCCCGATGCGGCGAAATTACCACCGAGGACAAACCCGAAGATCCCCGAGGAGAGGTACACGAGAGCGAAGCGGATAGGGCCGATAGATTGCTCCATCTCGCGGCCGATGGTGACCTGGAGGAGCAGGTTGAAACCTATATGAACGAGACCCGCGTGCAGGAATATTGGAGTAATGAAGCGGAACCACTGGTTGGGAGCGGCCTGGCCCTTTTCGTAGGCTGGCTCGGGAACACCGCCAAAGCCGCATGCCTGGGAGAGCGTGCAGGCGTTTTCGGCAGCGTTGGGGTCAGTCGAGGTGGAGTAGGGACAGGGCCAGGTAATCTCGGTGGTGTTCTGGATCGCGTCTATGCGGCGCATGCACGGTGTGTAGCGGGTGCCCATGCTGATGAGGACGTAGGGGGAGGGGCCGATCATGGGGTTGAACGACGGCTTGACCTCGATGGGAAGGCCGGTAAGCTGGCCTGTGTGGGGTTAGCATGCTGTCTAATAAATACATATCAGCACCAATAGGAGAACTGACCAGACTTGACAAGCTCAGCAATGAAGACCGCAACCTGGATAGTGGTAAAGAACCACACCACCCACGCCGTCCTCACGCCCGGCTCGCCCTTGAACATGCCCAAGCCTCTGCGTCTCGGCTTCGGCGGATCCTCTGGAGGTCCTGCATCGTATATATGGTCTTGCGAGGGATATTGGTGGCGCATTGGCAAGGTCTTTTGCCTCGGTTGGTCTTGTAGGGGTATGAAGTCGTTGGACGTGCCTGGGGTAGCCTCTCCTTGCCCGTAGTATGGCGAGTTCCCCGCCAGGCTCACGCTGCTTCCCTTATTGCTCGCGGGGTACACGTGGTCGTCGAAGGGGCCGACGAAGGGTGAACTTGAGGGTTGTGGTACTATGGGTTGGCCCGGCTGCGGTGAATATGAGGGTAGTCTTGGGAGTTCGCGGTCGTCGTCGTAGTTGTTGTAATAGGGTTGTTGGTTTTGCGCCCCTCCGCTGTGGTATGGTTGTGAGTTGTTGTACGCCATGATGGCTCTGCCTTAGCCCCTAGGGCGACAGCGGCAATTATATAGAGAACGTGTCGCCTTGTTGGCGTATTGGACCCTCTTGTGTCTTTCGATGTGAATCGTTTTGTAAGGGGTGAATGGTTCGGATGCGCGCGTTGGATAAGCGACAGGCTGTTGATAATAAGAGGGTAAATGAGATAGATTGCAGGTCATGAAAAGTCATTCACAAACAAGAACAGAACGGGGTATAAGAGAGAGTGTTGATAAAGGGACAAAATAACAGAACAAGCCGCGAAGAATGAGGCTTGGAAGTGGAGTTGTAGATGGGTCAAATGGGTTCGTAGTACCGGGACGGTAGGACGACGGTAAGAGTTGCGCGTCTGGGGTGGAGTCGGGGCCTCGTCGGGGCGTCGATCTCTGGCTGTGAAGTCGTGTGTGGTGTGGCTGTTAGTGCAGACAGCGCCACCACTGCAAAGCTGAAACAGGCTGTAAACCGCCAAGATTCTTCATTGGGAACACGAAGGAGGCGCATAAACCTACGTATGTGCCGATACAAATATAGAAAGTGGAAAGATGGAAAGAAATATTTTTGTATAAATGTTTATATATACGCTAAAAACGCGCGGCAGCTGGACGAGGACTGGAATATTGTGAGCAAGTTAGATTGGATTGATTCACTCTCTCACTTGTGAATGAGAATATCAGGTATTCCATGTTCAGTTCTTGGAGAGTTAGATTATTCGTATCACGATATGTAGTAAGGTGGTATCCACGATCTATGGACCATAGGCCGCGGCAGATGGACAGATATGCCGTAAGATGGCAGTTAGAGGCAGTGAGATGGCAGTAAGATGCTTCGCTTTCTTTCCCTCAGTCTTACTTTGTAGATTCCTGTCGCAGTGGAGTCTCTTCACACTCGCCGCAAAGCTAGCCGTGGCTGCCGCTATTTAATATCAAGTGCTTACGTGCATCGGGCCAACACAATATGCTGTGCTATAGTAACCGATTGCGCCTTCCCATTTTACCTCATTTCTCGTAGGACAAGTTTTTATTCGCCATTCCGTAACGTCAAAAGATACCAGTGCAAATACAGAAAGAAGTAAATAAATCGATAGTCCATCCAGGAACAGGAACGGAAATGCGGGATGCCCCGGTTCTATATTTAAAATGAGGTCACGTGACGTACGCTGCTTTATTGTGTAATCACGTGCCGTGCCTTCCCAAAATAGCGTAGCTCTCCTGCTTAATTGAAATCGCGTCACTCTCGCGTTGGACGCGTTACCTCGCAAGATCCCTGGCATGGCCCAAACGTGAAATGTCAATTCAACACCAACTCAACAGCTTCGTTGCTGCCAAACTATGAATTGTCCTTCCATCTGCTGCTCCTAATTATTACCAATATACCCCTTACTGCACTTAATCATGGTCGGCGCACTTTTACCCCAGAAGCGGGTATTCGGCGAGGCGTCGAGCGCCCGCCGAAATATTGATTCCTCCCCCGCCTCGATGAAGAAACGCAAGCTCGAAGGCGCAGAGACCCCCATATCGCGACTTAAGTCCTCACAGAATGGACCGAAGGGCAAACCCGGCTCCAGCCAGCCGAGTCATTTCGAGTTGGAGGTGTTGGAGAAGTTGACTCAGGATATGACAGGATTGAAGAATAAGAATTCCGAGAAGGACCAACAGTGGGACAGGCCGGGCCTGGGCGATTTCAACTCCGAGACGGACAACCTGATCTTTCAGCAAATAGAGGCTGAGGAGGGCACACTACATGGCGGGAAGGCGACAGTGAAGCTGTTTGGTGTCACAGAGGTTCGTGTCCTAAGAACCTCCGCGGAGAGTGTATGCTAATGATGACTTATTGCAGACGGGGCATTCAGTGATGTTGCACGTTACGGATTTTCTACACTACCTCTACGTTGCAGCACCAGTATCGTTCGTGAGGACCGACTGCGAGAACTTCAAAGTTTTCCTCGAAAGCCAAGTAGCACAACACCAGCCCGCAATCCACTCAGTGCAGATTGTGATGAGAGAGAACTTATATGGATTCCAAGGCAATCAGCAGAGCCCATACCTGAAGATCACGGTCACGGATCCGAAGTTCATCAATAGGGTCAGGACAACCATCGAAGGCGGGAACGCGAACTGGAAGGGGATGTGGAAGGGAGCGGATGGCGGGGTGTTGACGTTCGACAGCATCCAATATGTGTTGAGGTTCATGGTCGACACGAAAATGGCCGGTATGTCATGGGTGGAAGCTCCTGCTTCAAGTTACAAGATGATCAACGCCAATGAACGGCAGTCAAACTGTCAAATCGAGGCAGAGATTGGATACCGAGACCTCATCGCCCACAAACCGGAAGGAGAATGGTCCAAGATGGCCCCGCTCCGCATCCTGTCCTTTGATATCGAGTGTGCTGGCCGCAAAGGTATCTTCCCAGAGGCAAACCACGATCCCGTCATCCAGATTGCGAACGTTGTCACCAGGTATGGTGAGAAGAAGCCATTCGTCCGGAATGTTTTCTGTCTGGATACCACCAGTCTCATCGTGAATACCCAGATCTTCGAATTCCAGAGGGAAGAGAAGATGCTGATGGCATGGAGAGACTTCCTCGAGAAGGTTGATCCTGATATCATCATCGGATACAACATATCCAACTTCGATTTCCCGTACCTACTGGACCGTGCAAAGCATCTTAAGCTTGGCGGTTTCGACTACTGGTCTCGTCTTCATAGTATAAAGTCAGTCGCGAAGGAATCGAACTTTTCGAGCAAGCAGATGGGGAACAGAGATACGAAGGCAACAAATACAAACGGACGACTTCAGCTGGATTTACTACAATTTGTTCAAAGAGATCACCAGCTGCGAAGTTATACGTTGAATTCTGTATCTGCTCAGTTTCTGGGCGAGCAAAAGGAAGATGTTCACCACACCATGATCACGGAACTGTTCAATGGAACCCCTGAATCACGAAGAAGGTTGGCAGTGTACTGTCTGAAGGATGCGTACCTACCACAACGACTTTTGGAGAAGCTCTCCTGCCTTGAAAATTATACCGAGATGGCTAGGGTTACTGGTGTCCCGTTCAATTTCCTACTTTCTCGCGGACAACAGGTGAAATTCGTCAGTCAACTCTTCAGGAAAGCGCTCGAACAGAAGTTAGTTATACCGAACCAGCGGACGGAAGCCTCTGGCGAGCAGTACGAAGGAGCGACAGTTATCGAGCCTACAAGAGGGTATTATGACGTGCCAATTGCGACCCTTGATTTTGCATCTCTGTATCCGAGTATTATCCAGGCCCATAACCTGTGTTACACCACCTTATTGAACAAGGCCAGCGTTGACAAACTTGGCTTGAAGAAAGACGAAGACTATATTGTTACCCCGAATGGCGATATGTTCTGCACAGCAAAGCAACGGAAAGGCCTTCTGACTCAAATTCTTGACGAATTGCTTACTGCAAGAAAGCAAGCCAAGAGGGAGCTAGCTGTTGAGACGGACCCTTTTAAGAAGGCTGTGCTGAACGGTAGACAGTTGGCGCTGAAGATTAGCGCCAACTCCGTCTATGGACTGACTGGTGCCACTGTTGGAAAGTTACCCTGCTTAGAGATTGCAGGTAGCACGACCAGTTATGGACGCCAAATGATTGAGAAGACAAAGGCTGAGGTGGAGGCAAAATACACAATCGCGAATGGCTATGCACACGACGCACAGGTTATCTACGGTGATACTGACTCAGTCATGGTGAAGTTTGGCACAAAAGAGTTGGCCGAGTCAATGAAGCTTGGTGAAGAAGCTGCACAATACGTATCGTCGAAGTTTGTCAAGCCTATCAAGTTGGAGTTCGAAAAGGTCTACTTCCCGTACCTTCTCATCAACAAGAA
Organism: Pseudogymnoascus sp. 05NY08; assembly: GCA_001662605.1. NCBI lineage: Eukaryota > Fungi > Ascomycota > Leotiomycetes > Thelebolales > Thelebolaceae > Pseudogymnoascus > Pseudogymnoascus sp. 05NY08. Next base: position 22,334 of record KV458810.1, read on the forward strand.
GAGATATGCTGGACTGTACTGGACGAATCCGGACAAATACGACAAGATGGACACGAAAGGTATCGAAACCGTCAGGAGAGACAACTGTCGGTTAGTGCAAACAACTATCGAGACCGTCCTTCGCATGATTCTCATCGACCAAGACGTCCAGGGCGCCCAAGAGTAAGTTCAACATTCCCATGTAATCATAACTCACTAACAGCCATCCAGCTACGTCAAAGACACCATTTCAGACCTGCTTCAGAATAAAGTCGACATGGCCAAGCTCGTCATCACCAAGGCGCTTGCCAAGGCCGATTACGCCAACAAGCAAGCGCACGTCGAGCTCGCCGAGCGCATGAGGAAGCGCGACGCCGGCTCAGCCCCAACTCTAGGCGATCGAGTGGCATATGTCATCATCAAGGGCGCAGCAGGCGCCAAGAACTTCGAGCGCTCCGAGGACCCGCTCTACGTGCTCGAGCACAATGTCCCCATTGATACAAAGTACTACCTAGACAACCAGCTAGCCAAGCCCTTAGGCCGAATCTTCGAGCCCATGCTCGGGGAGACGAGGGCGCGCAGCTTGTTGACGGGTGCGCATACGCGCAGCGTGGCTATTGCGGCGCCCAGCGTGGGCGGACTCATGAAGTTCGCAAAGAAGACGAGTACGTGCATGGGGTGCAAGAAGCCGCTGGTCGGGAAGGAGGAGAGCGGCAACGCGGTGTGCAAGAACTGCGCGCCGCGCATGGGCGAGCTGTACACGAAGACGCTGACGAAGGTAAGCGATCTCGAGGTGCGGTTCGGCAGGCTGTGGACGCAGTGCCAGCGCTGCCAGGAGAGTATGCACTGCGAGGTTATTTGCAGTAGTAAGGATTGTCCCATCTTTTACATGCGCATGAAGGCGAAGAAGGATGTGGAGGATGCGGGGAAGGAGTTGGCGCGGTTTGATAAGGATGCTGCGGCCTGGTAAGAGAGGGATACGTGCATTATTTTTGGAAGGATTGGGCAATGTATGCATATGGAAGAGGTGGAGGGGGAGTTACTAGTGCGGATGATACAGTGTTATCTAGATAATATATCTCTGGCGCCAAGAAGAGAATAATGAATGAGACGGATTTTATTGTATAGTGTCTTTGAAATAGTGCCTGTGAATGACTCGTCGCTGCACTATTTCTTTCTTAGGAGGGTTAAATAGGGATAGAACGATCAGATAACTAAGGAAGGAACGGCCTGTCAAATAGAGAAGGAACGAACCTTGATTATCTTTATACGGAAAGAACGACCGACTCTAGAGGGAAAGAACGACCAGCTCTAGAGGGTAGGAACGTTCCTTCTTACCTTGGGAAATATTGAACGGCTATCTCGAACGACAATACCAGAGTGGGCATGGCCCAGGATCTATACCCGGTTACTATATAATTTCGAGGGGTGGGCTATTCTGGGAGATCTTAGCCCCTGTCACATCCTTAATGGGCCCCACTTGCCGCTGTCACGACGACCACGACGATCATCACCACCCCCTTCATTTACTTCCCACTTACCAACCAACAACGGCTGTATATTACGTCTGCGAGAAGTTATATAATTTGTTGTTCATACGATAGAGATATCGAAATATCAATGTCAGCGATTTGTTTCTCCAACCCTTGCACCCATGCCGGGTCTCAAAAAATGGCTCCGAAACAATCTGCCGTGGAGTACTTCTACTCCGTCAGAGCCAATCCCGGAGCCTCTGCCCTTCCTTCCCAATAAAAGACCAAGTGTCTTAACGCCGTCACCATCGAAGGAGGCCCTCGTGCCATCTCTGGATAGCTATGGCTACTTCCAGCATCTCCCATATGAAATACGCCGTCAGATCCTTACCGAGGCTCTTGGCGGGCGCACTTTGCACGTGGACCTAACATATCTCAATCGGCCTATCCGTAAGAAAGGGAAATATGCTATCGGAAAAGACGGGGCTTATACCTATGCGAAAAGCAAAACCTGGGAGTGGTACTCTTGCGAGTGCCATCAGACTGATAGTTTGTGGCCGGATGGTATCGCCCGTAGAAACTTTGGCGACGAACGATGGATCACGAACCAGAGGAAACTTCCTTGCGCTGGTGGATGCAAAGATGGGCGAAATCACAGAAAGTGCGGGCCTGAGGTGGATGACAAACAACCTCTGAAGTGCCGCATTAACGCAATGGGATGGCTTTTGGCGTGCAGACAAGCGTGGGTTATTTCATTGTTAAAACCTGTCCTATTTTCTATGGCAAATACAGATAGTAATGGTTTGAGTAGATATGCCGATGGCGTTGATATTCTGTTCTCGACGAACGATTTCCACATGGATAATTTCGACCTGCTACTAAACCTTCCACGCTTAATTCTGCCCCAGAGATTACGAAGCATCGAATCTATGGAAGTTTCCTGGACCTTCAGGCCTACAGCGACAAATGGCAACCCTTTGGATGTTCTTTGGAATGACCCTACGACGAAAGATTCGGTACTCCATGAGATGTGCCGGATGGTCCCAGAATTGTTTCCCCGCGTTCGCCAGCTCGACATAAACATCCTCGGCGAATTAAGACTAAGGCCGGATACCCACAGCGCAGTTATCGCTTTAGGTGGCATAGAGACTGTCTTCCTGGGCCCTATTGAAGACATGGTACGAGCTCTAGGACCGGGACGAGAAGTATGTATCGCTATCCAGCAGACAGTTTTCCACACCTTGTTTATGGAGAAGTTCGAATTATACGGGCATGACCTCAAGCAGGATATTTACAATCCATATAACATCCGCTTTTGGAAGGAACTTGATCCTGACAGTGGGTTGGGGTACTGGATTTGTGATGGAGCTCCGGATCAATGTCAACTGGGGAACATCTATTTCAATAATTACTAAGCTGTGAGTAAATATGGCATATATTAAACTTTTTTTTTTTTTAAATGTCAAGAGCGCAGTTCCAATCTTTACCACAACTAGCGACAAGTATCTTAAGATTGAGATGTCTCATTTATATTTGACTTATTTTTTTGGGTGTAATATGAATCTGACAATGAATTGGATACAGGATTCGCCCCAGAGTTCCTACCTCTACAATAGTTATATGATATTCGGTTAAGAGTATCTCGTATATTTTTTCAATATTACGAAAATAAAAATAAAATATATACAATTTAACATTTTAACTTGCGATAACCCATTACCGAAGGGTGCAATTATTATATATTAATCGTAGATTGGTATATAGCTCAAAACCCATAAAACAAACAGTCGCCCATCTACTCTCAGCATTAAGGGGCCTCATAAACCGTCGAGCCATCTCTTAGCTGTGGAGGCTGCTGGCCAGGTACATAGGGTTGTTGAGAATAGATTGGATTGGTAGGGCACGAATCAAGCTCAGTCTGTGGTTGTGGTGGCTGCGGAAAATACTGTTGATTTGGTGGTTGTGGTGGCTGCTGGCCAGGAATGAAGCCTTGCTGAGGATAGGTCTGAGTAGGAGTATGCGAATCAAGCTCCGGATCAGGAGGTTGTTGCTTCTGCGGAAATGTCTGTTGACTTAGTTCTTGTGGAGGCTGCTGGCTAGGAATGAAGGCTTGTTGAGGATAAGCTTGGGTGGGAGTATGCGCATCAAGCTCAGAATTGGGAGGTTGTTGTTGCTGGAAAGTCTGTTGATTTGGTGGATAAGGGACAGGTTCTCCTTGGGTAAAGCTAGGCGGAGGGATATATGGCTGCGCGAGACGCTGTGGGTTAAGCTCGGGCTTGCTGTATCCATCTTGCGGAGACTGGTGAGGAGGAGGGGCGGGGTCGTTTTGTCGTTGTCGCCTTGAGCGGATGACAAGGAATATCACAGCGAACGCGAATAGAGCAATAACAGCAAGTCCCCCAATAACCCCCCCTACTATAGCACCAACAGGAACCGACTTCGAATTTGAGGAGGGAGGGGTCGAAGAAGACGTAGAATCGGCGCTGTCATGGCTACCTCCGGTCGTAGTAGGTGCGCTATCATCTGTGGTCGTTGGGCTAACGTTGCTGCCTGTGCTTTGGGCACTGTTGGAGTTCGTTGCCGAGGATGAGGGTGAGCCGCCTCCTGCGCTGGTAGAGCCTTGGGCAACAGCGACAAGGTCACAGATCTCGTTTACGAGATCATAGATTGCTATAGGATGTTAGTATCTGCGTGTGGGAAGATGGAAGGGATGGAGAGAATATGAGGACGTACAATAACTGGTTTCTGAGGCATCGCACTTAGCTATTATGCAGGGTGTGGCAACCTCCTCAATTCTGCTGCGGGCGCTGCCGCATTGGCATACGGGGTCTGTAGCATAAGGGTAAGTATGCTGTTTCAACTGTTGGGGCAACTGGAGATGAAGGAGTGGACAAACCAAGGGAGCTGGAGCAGCCCGCGCCGAGGCTCGCCTGGCCGATACAATCTCGCGCACATTGTGGGAGCGCAGCGAGGTCACCCTCGATGGTGCCAGTGCCGGCCCCTTGTGCGACAGTGGAGGTGATGAAGGCAAGGAGAAGAGCGTAAGAGAACTGCATTTGAACACTCGAAGCAACCTCTGCGCGTGATGGGAAGGTTTAAACCGAGGGCTATTGCACGTACATTTATGCGACGTTGTCAAGGATTGAGAAGATGCGCGAGAAGGCGCGACAGGAAGGTTATAGGGGACTGTTTGAGGCGCAACCGAGGGAGGCAGACAGCGCTAAATGTATTCCTCCGGTCTGTGCATGAGGTGCGGCATTCTTTAATTCTTATTTATGATTGGTTTATAATCATTCCAACGAGGATTCGATCGACATGTCTTATTCCCTGTCTTAACCTGCCAAGTACGAATAGATGCACGTTTGACAGCCTACTATCCAAAAATGGATTAGCAAGGGTGGGGGGCTGTGTTTCTTCCAGCATAATCTTGGTATTATACGACAGAAGGCGCACAGCTTGAGATGCGATATAACTCTTTAATCGATATGGTATAGTTATCTTTATGCTTTGCTTTCGGTTATCAGAAGCTTAAAATGATCGTTGCTTGGGACTTGTACGGGATCTCCCTAGCCCTGGCATTGACATATCTTCCCCACATCAATAAATATCCGACGCCCCGTACCTCGTTTCACCGCGATTAATCATCGTACATCATTGTAACTTACCATAATTTGATATATATTCGGGACATGCAATGTTGCATAGTTTCCAAACTTACAGCTTTGCGGCCTGTTTTTGAGCCTTCGCTAACTCTGAGAGCCCAAAGACCTTGAACGCCACCTTCCGCATCTGGACCTCCTCAGAACCCTCTGTGATACGGTAGCGCCTATGGTGGCGGTATATATGCTCGAAGGGTTTATGCCTACTGTATCCGACACCGCCATGGACCTTTCATTCAATTAGCGCCTATCTTATCCTCCAGAGCAGGAGAACTTACCTGTATAGCACGGTCTGCACTCTCGCAACACAGCCTATTCGCCCAATAGTTACACATGCTCACCTTGTCGGTCAACTTCTTCTCCACGTCCCTGTGTGGCATACTATCCATATCACTCGCCGTCTTGCGGATCAGCAATCGCAGCATCTCCGTCTGCGTCAGCAGCTCCACGAGCGGAAACTGGATCCCTTGGTTCCACGCCAACGCCTTTCCAAACGGCTTCCTCTCCTTGGCGTACTTAATAGACTCCTGAATACAGAATGTCGCAGCACCAAGGCTACTCGCCGCCTGTCTGATCCTGTTATCGTGGAGGAATGCCTGTGCAACGCTGAGGCCCGATGTTGGTGGCCCAAAGATTGCCGTCGATGGCACCCATACATTGGTTAGTGAGACGGTTGCGTGGTCTGTTGGCATATTAAATGTCCACTCATAGCTCTCGACTTTGACGCCTGGGGTTTTAGCAGGTACGATGAAGGCTGTAATGCCGCTCGTTGAGCCAGCGCGTCCAGAGGTCCGTGCGAAGAGGATGCAATGTGTTGCGACATGCATGCCGGTTTGCCATTTCTTTCGACCATTGAGAACGAAACCTTTCACCCCGTTTCTGGTCTCTGGTTTCGCCACAGTCTCGAGATGCGTAGCGTCAGAACCATGATCTGGCTCTGTAAGGCCGAATGTCATGATCACTTTTCCGGCAAGCTGGCCGGGAATAAATTCCTTCCTCTGAGCCTCATTGCCGAAGCTAAGGAGCATGACAATGGTAGGGAAGTTGCCTACGACGGAGTGCTCGTTTTGCAAGTCATTGAAGAGGCCTAGACCTTTAGCTGCCAGATGTTCTCTTATGACGCTCATCCAGAGATTGCCTTTATTCTGCCCGCCGTACTCGACCGGAAGTGATAATCTGTAGAGGCCAGCTTTGTCAGCTCGCCGCCGAGCTTCAGTGAGCAATGCCTCCCATTCCGGGCGTGGGAGACCACCATTGTCCCAGTCAGTACGGCTATTTTCTCGACGATGGTCGAAGAAGCGCTCGTTGTCATCCTGAGCTTGAAGCGGAGCTATTTCTCTCTCTATGAAGCTGTCTAGAGAGGAGAGGAATTCTTTGAGATCGGGGGGAATATCAAAGTTCATCGTGGCGATTCAAGGTTTTGTTGATATCGTAGGAGGATTTGTATTTGGCCTATCTTGCCGCGGGTAGCACATCATTATATCAATCGAGTCGTGGTGGATGACATCCTGGTCTGCCGCGGGAATGGAGTTAAGTCACCTTGGCTCTCCGCATTTGTGCGGGGGAAGTGCTACAGGGGTAATTCCCGAGGTACGTTGGCGATTAGCGCATATGGCACTACATAACCACGTGATTACTGTGTTCGAAGTGATAATTCAAACAATAGCAGTCATAATAAAACTAACCAACATATAGACTTTATTTATTCCCTCACGGCAACGTTAGAGTTCAAAGTACGCAGGGTTGGAAAAATGAAACTCAAGATATTTAAGAATTGGGTGTTGAGATATTTACAAGCTCGATGCGATCATTCTTGCGCAGCTTGGCGCTAAATGCGCCAGAAGTGCGCGGATTTCCAAAAGTGGAGCTTAAGATATGTAAAATTTTGGTGGTGATGTATCTAGAAGCTCGATGTAGGCGCCAATCTCTGGTTCCAGCGCAAAATCGTGCAGAGAAGTTCGGAATTTACGAATTTAGTGCAACCTCACACGAGGCGAAGAGAAATTATAGAAGTTTCGTTCTCTTCTCACTGATGTAGATTCCAACAACAACCCACTCTACTAACAGCAAAGTCAATGTAGCTTTAAATCGCAGGAGATGTAAACATTTTCATATACTGACTATGGATGAAAATCGCAGAGTAAGATTATGTCTGCGAAAACCTCAAGGTGCATCCTCACACTTTTTCCAATTGTGGCGTATCAGCAAAAGTATGGCCCATTAGTTCCTGAACTCGGCCGCCAATAACACCTTTAGCTAACTCGCGAAGTGCCTTCTCCTCTTCCGAGGACAAAGAAATCGACATACTGCCCAAGTTTTCTGCCAGGCGATGGATCTTGGTCGTGCCTGGAATAGCAAAGATGTCATCACCCTGCGCAAGAACCCAAGCCAAAGCCAACTGCGCAGCGGTGATGCCCTTTTTCTTAGCGATTTCAGATATCTGGTCGACAATCGCCACATTGTTCTCTAGGTTCTCGGCCTTGAGCCATGGTATGCTTGCTCGCAAATCGCCCTCCTTGGTGAAGTCCTCAACCTTGCGGAGCCCGCCGGTTAGAAGACCATTGCCCATCGGGCTATAGGCCACCACAGCAACGCCGAGCTCGCGAGCCGCCTCTAAGAGGCGGATATGCGGGTCTTCAATCGCGAGGCAGAAGGCGCTGTACTCGACCTGCACAGCGGTAATTGGGTGCACAGCATGGGCTCGACGCAAAGAGTCTGCACTGCACTCGCTCATACCAATGTGCTTGATCTTCCCAGCCTCCTTAAGCTCGACCAGCGCCTCGATGGTCTTCTCAACTGGCGTGATCATGTCAAGGCGGTGAATGTAGTATAGATCAACATATGGAAGTCCTAGCCTCTTAAGCGACTTCTCTAGAGCTTGGTGGCAGTACTGTGGGGAGGAATCAACAATCATTCTTTTACCGACAACATCTGCAGGAGCTGATCTCATGCCGAATTTAGTGGCCAGAAAGATGTTCTTGCGCTTTGAGGGGTTGGCGGCAATCCATTTTCCGATAAGGTCCTCGGAATCGGCGTATTCGTCGGCTACAAAGGTCAGTTTTGATTTGCTTCAATGGTAGGCGATGACCATGCAACTTACCGGTGTCCCAGAATCTCTCGCCCATCTCATATGCTGCGTCTAAGAATTTAAGACGCTCGGCATCCGGCCCTGGCACGCTATATACGCCGCTTAAGTTCATCAAGCCCACGCCGAGACGTGGTACAAGTGGACCAAGTTTACCTAGCTGGCGGAGTACGACTTCTGGAGAGGTAGACATGTTTCTTTCTAGTTGATGTAAAGTTTAGAGTTGCTAGTGGTGATGATGGTGGTATGAATCTCGACATCTTAATAACGATAAAATTTAGCAGCTTATATACTTTCGATGACTGGACTTTACGGTGGAATCAAGCTTGGAAAACAGTTATTCGGTGGAACTGGAGGTTTATAGACGCATTAACTCCTTGTGCAACATGGGTTTCTGGCCCGGTAGTTGGCCCCGCAGTTGGCCCCACCATTACCTCCGCCGTTACCTCCGCCGGTAAATCCTGCTCTCATAATAGGTTAGACAATGACTGCGACCCCGTAGTTGAAGTTGTAAGCGGAAACCATAATAAGTTAATTGTTCTGTTATCTAACTCAAGAAATGAAACAATGTCGAGACCACTCAAGAGGCTGAAGGTGCGAAAGGGGACATTCAGCTGCTGGGAGTGCAAACACCGCAAGATACGCTGCGAAGTTACTACGCCAAGCTCTGTGTGCCTGTCCTGTCAGCAGCGAGGGCTGTCATGCGTCAGTCAGGAGTTTGTCATAGAGAACGAAAGTGGAGGCGAAAGCGAAAGCCGCGAACATATGGAGAATAATCTTGATCGTGTCGAGACGCTTGTTGACCAGCTGCTACGACAGCGCGGTCAGCAGATACAGAGAAACAAATCGCCGAATCGCACTATGTTACTTAACGTACCACAGTCAATCTCTAACTTCTCTTTGGGGGGGTATCTGTACTCGATTCTCCCACCGCCAGCGACTACTGCAGTGATCATAGAGCATGGAAAGTTTACTCTGATGCCCACCCCAACAGGACGAGCAGTGGGTGCTGTACAGCTGGAGCCACCACCTCCATCTGCTCATCCAGTGCAGTTCGCCCGCAGATTGATACGGCTCGCAATCTGCTTGCAACAATCAAATGGTCCGGTGGACGAAGCTGCACGCTATGTTGAAATTGCATCACAGCATGTCACGTCTAAAGACGACTTAATGAACTCTCTAGACGGGCTGGAAGCGCTGATTATGGAAGCAACCTATTATATCAACAACGGAAACCCGCGTGTTGCTTGGCTGAGATTTCGTCGAGCCCTAGCTATCGCCCAATTGTTAGGGCTAGGTATGGCTGATATGACGGACCGCGCAGAGGGCATATGGTTTCTTCTACTCATGGCCGACCGTCACACGTCGTTGAGATTAGGCCTTCCATTAGCCGTGGGAGACAACAACTTCTCAGATCCTCGAGGCGATGCACTGTCAAAATTAAATCACATTCATGTCGTGGTCTCAGGGCGCATAATCTCTCGAAATCTACGCATGCAACGGCAAGGGGAACTGGAGTACGATGAGACACGGAAGATTGATTACTCATTAAAGCAAGTAGCTCGGTCCCTACCAGCCGACTGGTGGTCATTTAGCTCTCTACACGGTCTGGCTGAAGCCGATGTTCTGGAGAAGACGTCGATACTCTCCGCACAACTAACTCATCACTACCTCATAGTAGTCCTCCACCAGCCCTACATCGCACAATCGCTTGTCTCTCCTACGACAAACGAACATGTCTTGTATAGCAAATTGGTCATTTGCTCGGCGAGTCGTGAGGTTCTCTTACGCTTCCTCGTGATCCGCAGCTTTCACCGGGGAGGCTCGTATTTCGGATTTGAAGAGAAGGCTTGCACGGCCATGTGTGTATTACTCCTTGCACATATTGACGGACACCGACTTGGCCAAGGAAATTCGCTAGAACACCAGCGACCCCAAGACCAGGCCCTTGTCAATAATGTTCTTAACTTATTGGAAGAGATGCATGTGCCAAACTTCGAAGTAGAGACCCTAAAGAAGTTAGTAGGAATTGAGGAGCAGATTGCTGACGGCGCCAACTATGCGTGGATGAAGAAAAGTGGTACCGGCCTTGAACTAACGATGCCATATTTTGGAACAGTATGCTGCGTGTTGATGAGCTCTGGGGAACAAGTTATGCACCAAGAAACCTCTCTACCCCTGTCATCAGACACAGCAGGCTTGCTAGACTTTCTAGACATGTTGGAAGAGTCGCCTCTATGTGAGCAGACTTAGCAAAGCTGTTCATAATTACGGTATTTCGATGAAGGAAAGTACATTATGCACATATGACGGATTTCAACTCCACTCACAAATAATCTCATCTCGTCAATGTTATGGGGGCTATTATATTGTATATCAGAAATAAAACTTTAATAAGCTGACTACAGTTGATATTTAAACGCCTTCATCGTCTCTGTATGTCCCTTGTTAGCGCGGAGCGCAGCTTCCGCATCACCACCAGCAGCCTCAATCTTCTTGTTTAGTCTAGCTAAGTAGAAACGAATCGTAATAGCGGTCATAGCACATAAGAAAACTGCAGCAGTGAGGACCGAGCCACCCATGTAGTATCGGGGCGCGTCACCGTCCGGGAATAGGTATGAAGTGTAAAAGTGTGTTGCACCTCCGGACATCAAATTGATGATTGCCAATGATGCAGCGCGCTTAGCTCGGGGACGGGGAATAGACGATGAGACCCAGGCGTAGTTAACATTGTATACTCTGAGGGTTTATTAGCTTGTATTTTGTGATTGGGTGGTGTTGTGCTGGAGGAATGAACTTACATATAGACGCCAAAGGCCATCAAGAATATAGCAAAATAGCGCCCACCAGTACCATTAACAGTCATGGCGAGAATATTTCCAATAACGGAGATGATAAGCGGAAAGCAGATGTGCATGCAGAATTCCTTCCTCTTAGACGAGGAATATGCCAACGCAACCGACCCAAGAAACGCAACTGCATAGGGAGGTGCAGTGAGCAGGAGAGTGATGGTATTATTGTAGCCGAGCGTCTTGATGATTGACGGTAAGAAGTAAGTGAACGATTGGCCAGTAGTTAGCATCATTTGCATGAAGGTGAAAAGGTAAGTAAGAGGGTCGCGTAGAGCCTCTGACACTCCCCACCAGATTCCAGAGCTGTCCTCGTCGACGATACCAGCAACTTCATTCGAGAGACGCCATTCAGCAAAGAGTCCTTCTTCTTTACTGAGCCAGCGAGTTGTTCTTGGGTAGTCGGGAAACAAGAACATGGCCAAAATACCGACGGCAACTGTTACAACACCTTCAATTATGAATAGCCAACGCCATGCGGCATAACCGCCGACTCCCTCCATGCCTCCGATGATACCAGCTGCGATGAGGCCTCCGAAACATGATGACAAGATATTTCCGGCTGCATGTCAAATTAGTATTTGAGAATTGTAAAGATTGATTCTCCGATGAGACATACCATAGAGAAATGCTATGCGCTTTACCAGTTCTTCCTTCTTGTACCAGCAAGACAGAAGGAACATCACTCCAGGGAGGAAAGGACCTTCCAGAACGCCGATGAAGAATCGCACGACCATAATGCTTTGGAAGTTATGCAAAAAACCTTGCACCATGCTCATTAACCCCCATGCACAAGTGACAAGTGGGATATAGATTGACGGGCGAACCATTGGCAGGATCGCATTGCTGGGAAGCTGGGTGAGAACATAGCCCTAGAAGGAGTCAGTACATTTTAAGTTTGCAATCATAGATAGTAGTGTCATGGGGATACGTACGACATAGAAAATAAGAAGGCATGTGTTGTACTGCCCATTGTTCATGTTAAGGTCTTTTGGAAGACCCGCAATCTTTGCATTGGCGATAGAATTTCTATCTAGAATATTCAACCAAAACCTACGCCCTCTTGTTAATGCCGTGAATGATATATGGAGCAAGTTTCTTACATGACAATGATGATTGGCATTAGTCTTCTATCCATTTTTTAACAACATGCTTTTCAAGGGTGTCCTGCTCCTCTAGTGAAAGGTGAATAAGTTCACTAGGTAGAGGAACCCGAACGTCGACAGTTGCGAGGGGCTTGATATCCGATGTGGCTGTCACCGTCTCAACTAACTGAACATCATGCACATCAACCTTAGACATTTCGGCGATGAAAGCAACTTAATGCCAATTATCGTTATGTGAAAGTGAAAGATGCTCAATTGGAATTAAGATTGTGGGGAAATATAAGGTCGAAAGACCTTACCTTATATATTGCGTACATGAATATGGTTATCCACGAAGTCTAGACAACTAGTGCCATTGCAACCACTACTGGATTCCGGGGAAGATGGTCGGTACCTCCCTGGGAAATTGCGGAGAAAGCATAAGCGTGCTGGAGACCTAGGCATGTCAAGCACTTGTAGGCCATTCTCCGAGGATTGGTATGAAGTTTGCAAGTCCGGATTTCCGAATATCCGGGATACAAGGCTATCTCGGAAATACCCCCACGCCAGTAGCGATTAGTTTCTCGCACTTTTTGACATTGAGCCACTCCGAGGCAGACGAAGTAAATCCTCGGAGTAATACTTTTTTTTATCTTAATTACTCCATGAAATGTTGAGGATTTGACCACGTAGAACCTTCTCCTTCTATAAAGACAGGCCCAAAATCGTCGAGTGTAGTCAAGAATATCAAACGCCGTAAGCCAACAACACATTAACAATATACGGCAACGATGGCAGCTGATATTGCTCACTCCTCGACCATCCAGCATATTTCGTCACAAAGCTTCTTGTCACCAGTTGATACTTCATTAGTCTCTTTTAGACGTCAGCGAACGTTTGCGACAAATCATGTCCCACATACCATTGATGAGTTGATGCGCCTCCGAGCTTTCCAGCAACCAGAAGAGCCAATCCTTGCATACCCAATTCACAATACAGACTACCTCGAATACACATACAGGGAACTTGATGTGTTTGCATATCGTGTCGGACAGCAATATGTTCAACACACGACGCAAAGACGGTCATCCGCTGAGAAAGAAAAGGTGGTGGCATTGCTTGGGCCATCTAATCTGGATTATTTGATTTCAGTGCTTGCACTGACTAAGTCAGGCTTCACAGTGATGTTCCTCTCGACAAGGTTATCTGATGCTGCGTACCTGTCGTTGTTGGAGAGTACACAATGCCGAGACTTAATTATCCACGAGTCGTTTTCTACGACCGCAGAGCGATTGCGGAAAACAATGCCTGATTTATGCGCCCATCCAATCGCTCAATCGGCATCTTACGCATTTCCAAACCAAGAGAATGATCAGGATACTTGCCTAGATTGTCATCTCGATCTCGAGCTTGAGGCTCAGAAAATTTGTTGGATTATCCATTCATCGGGGTCCACTGGATTGCCAAAACCAATTTTGCAAACTCATAGCGCAGCTCTTACGAAGTAAGCTCCTTCAATTTAAGTTCATGGTCAAAACTAACCATCAACCTAGTTATGAGAACAATCTCAATATGCGAGGGTTCATCACGTTACCACTCTTCCATGCACATGGTATTAGCAGCGTCTTTCGAGCCTTCACATCGATGAAGAAGATTTACATGTATAATGCGAATCTACCACTCACTCATAACACACTACTTAGTATCATGGCCGAGCACCGTTTTGAAATACTTTATGGCGTGCCCTATGCTCTGAAGCTGCTTGGAGATACCGAGGAAGGAGTTAAGGCTCTCGTCAAATTGCAAGTGGTGATGTTCGGTGGATCTGCGTGTCCAGACAGTCTTGGAGATAGACTAGTCGACGCTGGGGTGAATCTTATCAGTCACTATGGAACGTAAGTACAGCGATTTAACTCATCTTCCAATATACTAATTGCTAATACACGTCGCAACAGTACGGAGACTGGTCAATTGATGACCTCATTCAGAGACCGCAGTGATAAAGTTTGGAACTATCTACGGCCATCAGCCAACTTGATCCCTTTTTTGAGGTGGGAATCTCGGGGAATGGATCTTTTCGAATTGGTTGTGTTGGACGGATGGCCTTCCAAAGTGGCGACAAACAGATCAAATGGTTCTTATGCGACGAAGGACCTTTTTACACCTCACCCTAGCATCCCAAACGCCTGGAAGTATAGCGCACGTCTCGATGATACAATTGGACTTCTCAATGGTGAGAAGGTCGGCCCAACCGACATGGAGCAAGCTATTCGTGACAACAAATACGTTCGCGAGGCAGTAGTTTTCGGTAACGGAAAGCCTCAATTAGGCATGATGATCATCCCATCTGAAGAGACAGTCGGCATGCCTGAAAGCCAGATCATTGAATATATCTGGCCAGTTGTAGAGTCATCCAACGCGGCGGCCCCGGGATACGCTAGAATCTCCGCAGAAATGTTGAAGCTTCTGCCAGCAAGCGCTACGTAGTGAGTCTGTTACTGCTATTAATGATATACTATTATTAACCGCTTAATAGTCCCCAAACAGATAAGGGAACTGTCATTCGCCAAGCGTTTTACAAACTCTTTGAGAAAGAGATAGAGGATGTCTACTCAAGATCAGAAATGGCGCCATCAACTAATGCTCCAAGCTCAGAACTTGAGATCCGCGCTTTCTTGAAGGAGAAGATCTGCAACTTGAATAGCCAGGCCGAGCTTGACGATGATACCGATCTTTTCTCCATTGGACTTGACTCCTTGCAAGCTCTACAGCTGCGTTCGCTCATTTTGAAGAAGCTTCCAGTGTCAGGGAAGGCACTCGCCATGAATTTCGTTTTTGATTTCCCATCAGCCAATGCTCTGACGAGAGAGCTAGTTTTATTACAGGATGGGCAAACTTCTAAATCAATACCGGTTCAAGAGCAAATGGCTCAATTAATTGAAAAGTATGGAAGCTTTCAACATCACATACCAAAGCCTAATTCCAATGAAGGCCAGTACATTGTAAGTCATATCTCTAAGTCATTACTCTCATCTTTTAACAACGATTTAGGTCTTGACGGGTGCAACTGGGTCACTAGGAGCACACATCGTAGCTCAAATAGCACCTCTCCCTGACGTTAAACAAGTCTACTGCTTTGTTCGTGCCAAATCAGAAAGAGATGCCACCATGCGCGTTATATCGTCGATGAACACCCGAGGGTGCTATCATCAGTTGTCCCTTGAAGCACGAAGAAAAATTGTCGCGCTTCCATCAGATTTCTCAAAAGAGGACCTAGGACTTAGCTCGGCAGTATATGCTGAAATTTCCCTCAACATTACGTGCTTGATCCATTGCGCCTGGTCTGTGAATTTCAATTTGAGTCTCCAGAGTTTTGAGAAAGACTGCATTGCAGGTAAGTGCAATTTGTAAGGAACGAATAATATTGTCTAATAATTCAATTTTACAGGCGCTAAGCATCTCATGGGACTTTGCTTGTCAGCTGGTCGACCATCACCTGCATCATTCAATTTCTGCTCCTCCGTCAGCGCCGTCGCATCAACGCCCCCAGGAGAGGCGGTTGCTGAGGACGTCCCGCCCAGCTTGGACGATGCACAAAACATGGGCTATGCGCAATCTAAACTTGTGACAGAAAACATCGTACACCGAGCCGCATGTCAGACTGGGATGAAATCCCGCACATTACGCGTGGGCCAAATTGTTGCAGACACGCAACACGGAATCTGGAACGCAACTGAAGCCATCCCTCTCATGCTGCAAGCCGGTCAGACCATTGGAGCCATTCCCGCACTTGATGAGTCTCCTCTCTGGCTACCTGTTGATGTGGTTGCCAAAGCCGTATTCGAAATCTCTCTCTCAGACTCCCCAGCTGGAACCACAAACGTCGTAGCTACGCAATCCTTCCACTGGACGCGCGACCTTCTTCCCAAGCTCCACGCCACCAGCTTGTCGTTCGAAGAGGTCGGACAACGCGAATGGATCTCCCGTCTAAGAGCGTCAAACCCGGATCCAGTACAAAACCCGCCTATCAAGCTCCTCGATTTCTTTGCCAAGAAATATGACAATGATAACATCGTACGCAAAGGCCTACAATACAACACCCTGCGTGCTCAGAACCTATCGCCGGCTCTCGCGACGGCGGAGATACTGAGCCAAGAACTCGTTGACAAGTTCGTTGGCCATTTCATCGCCACATCATGGAACACCACGGAAAAGATGCAAGGCACCATTATCGTCGTCGCTGGGCCATGCGGCGTTGGCAAATCCACTGTCGGCACAGAGATTGCGCGTAAGCTGAATTGTTCATTTATCGAGGGCGATCAGTACCATGACGCCCAAGCCCTGGCGAAGATGGCCAGTGGCCAAGCTCTCGACGACGAAGATAGATGGTTGTGGCTTGCGCGTCTACGAGCTGAGGCCGAGCTCGAGATCTCAACGAACGGCAAGGGTGTGGTAGTGCTGGCGTGCTCTGCGCTGAAGGGTAGATATCGAGATGTGCTTAGGGGTGTAGGGAAGAGGATTAGAACCGTGTTTGTAATGCTGCAGGTTGAGGAAAAGGTTGAGTTGGCTAGAAGGCTAGAGATGCGGACGGGTCATTATATGAAGGCTGATATGGTGGAGTCGCAAATGGCTATTTTGGAAGGACCACGGGTTGACGAAATGGATGTTTTGCCAGTGGATGCGAAGAATATGCCGCAGGATTTAGCAGAAGAGGCTGTCGGTGTTCTAGGATTGTAAAATATAAATTATAGGGATAGTTTGAAATAGAAGGCACATCTTAGGATATATGGAGTTAAAACTTCTGGGCAAGAATTCAGTAAACGTAATCAGTGGAAATCTGCCATTCTCAAGCTTATATTTATAATTGTCCTAAAAGTAGTCTTCCTCATACTGTGTGCTAAAGGCATCAAAGTGTTCGGGCAAACCTATAGTCTCTGTTAGTAAATAATAGTCAATATAGCTTTCATAAGACCTACCTAACTGGTCGAGATACCCCCAAGTAAGCTGGAGGGCATCATTTTCCATTGTAAAGCCGGAACCGGAGCTTGGGTATTCAGGAATTTGTATACCCACTTCCTGACTCCCCATCCCAAAGCCTGCCTCTATTCCTACACCACGCTCGCCATTACCCCCTTCTCCATAAAAATTGGCATTATACACTGGCTCAATCGAGTGATTGCGTGGCAACAATCGGCCAACTTCGGTGGCATTATATCCCATTCGATCACCCTCGGAATCAACTACAACATCCCCCATTGACCGCATCGCCCTATTTCTCAACCTCGTCAGCAGCGTATTATACCTCTTACTATGGCTCCCCTCCGGTGCTAAGTTCTCAATGTAATTGCGGCACTTGCCAGCTGCCGCGAAATAGCTTTTGCCGCTTGGTGACACCAAGGAATTCGGGTTAAGGCGATGGTGAATGATGTAGATGTAGAGTGTTGAGATGGCACATAAGGCGATGTATTGTGTAAACCAAAACCCTTTTATACTGTAATTAGAGGGACCATGAGTTAGTGATTCTATGGTTTTGGCCGCAGATGAACCTACAGATTGCCATCATCCACAAAACCTTCCACTAAAGAGTGTCAGTGATAATACAAAGATTGTAGAATAAGACATACCCGTGTCGATTATGATATACGCTGCACTGACACAGTTGCGGACGTATTTCTGATGTTCCAAATCGTCGTCGTTAGGTTTGTCTACCTGGCCCAGCGTTGAAAAATTTGAGAGTAGGAATTGACGATTGATTAAAATCCGCATGTGGGCGTGTGATAGCTTAAGAACACTATTCTGACCTGTCACTGTGTTAACATTTTAATTTTAAATTTACTGACATGGAATATTTACGTTCAAACATTCGTTTCCCGGTAAAGGTTCTATGAGTTGGTCTTAAAAATTGAGGTAAATCTTGTTCCCAATCGTCGAGGAGCTTCGTAATCAAGCCCGCTTTCATCTGAAGTTCTTCGTGGGTCAAAGGTTTAAGAGGATAGAGCATGTCTGTGGCGTTTCCCATGATGGTAGATAGCCTGTATCATTTAGCGACGTTGTCATGTTGAAGTTCTTCACGGTTAACGAACTTTGCATGGTTGATCGAGGCATCCAAAAGTCCTCGTAAAGGCAATACTGCTATTAAGTCTTTGTCTGTAAATACCATGTCATCATCATCTACATTCACCGGATATTCCTGATCGATATCTTCGTCGCGGAATATACGTGGTCGACCCTTCATAACACATAGGTAACGATCCAAAGTGTAGGAACTCCAAAAGGCTCGCTTTCGACACTCCTGCTCGACAAGCCCAACTTTTCTTGATGTTTCCGTTTTTCGATGCAGGCCCATCGCCATGATTATGAGTGTTGTCATACCAAAGCGGTACCAGCATTCGTTAATACGGAACGTGCTCAGCAGATAAAGACACATTGCGAGTCGAGCCTGGACACTCTCGAGTTGTGGGGGCCCTGGTTCGGTTTCAAGAATTGAGACCGCCTTCTCAAAGTAAGGTGCGCTACGATAGTAAGCATTACTCAAATGACCTGCATATCATTCTCTCACCTTGATTTTGACCCTCTTTGAGTCATGTCTTCATATTCAATCGCCTGCGCCCACACTAAATATACAGCTGCCGCTCTCACACCATCAAGCTTACTTTCTTTCTGTTTAGCATTGTTCGTATCTGGACGCAAGCATAGCTGGCATGCCCAACTCTCAACGGTCGGCCGATGGAAGAAACGATAGGTAGGAGTAGCAAATTCAAAGTATCGTGCAAGCATGCGGTCTGATTCGTCCTTACTTGGCATCACAAATCTATCAGTGGGTCGTGACAGAGACGGCATATCCCCACTGTTGAAGATTGACGCTGAAGCGGGGCTTGCGTACTCGACATCCACGGCACTGTCGACAGCATCGTTCAAACCTTTCTGACTCTCGATATGTTGCACAGCCTGCTGTAAGAAAGATAGGCCCGAGGCAGCTCCGACATAATGATCTCCGCTGTCATAGACAGCTTTGGTACTTGAACTACTGTTTGATGTAGATGCTTTTTCTAGCTCTATCTCCACAGAGGCAGCAGTATTGGTGGTTGATCGTCTTGGAGAAGTCGGCTGTCTCGTTTTTGCTCTTGTCTTTCTCCCATCAAGGACGTCATATACGCAAACTATGGTCTCCTCGCAGCACCTTGTGCAGGGCTTTGTAATAGAACACGAAATTTTCTTTCTTCAATCTGTTAGCCGTGCTTATTTTCTAGTAGTTCATGGAGACATTGAATTGGAAACATAAATTTCTCTCCGCGCCTAAATTTAAAGTGAAAATGGAATCATAATAAGGGATCCAAGAGGTAGGCTTCAATTCTCTGAGTTGTAAATAAAAACACCTACATGCGACAGCTCTCACATGCTTTGCTGACCCTTCGTCTCTTCCTATTCTCAACATGTAGGGTACTGGCACCTAGTTGTGGGGCTGGGCCCAGGTTGGCTTCAATGCCACTTTCCTCCATCCCATCTGCTCAAGTTTTGGTCGGGATCATGAGATTGATGATTCTGCCGGAGATTCGGAAGACTGTTGAACAGGCAGACCGACATATATGGGGACGAATGCGGGGTTGACCCCTTTCTTGCTAGCGTAGAGCGGGGGCGGGACGGAAATGTTGGTTTTCCGAATATCCGAAGTTGTCTCGAAACCCCACCAAAAAACAGACGATTGTTGCATATCCGAATGAATCAACCCTAACTGAAATCCAGACTATGTATGATTCGAATTTTGAATATACTAGAGCCGGAAATGGGAAATCAGTTTGATAGCGGGGTAATCACAAGCTGCGGGGTAGTTTGGCTTTTTATTTTAAATACTATGTCAATTCCTTTCCCGTGTAAAAACCGGATTTGCAAGTTCACATTTGGTCCATCAAATAAAAATGTCTTTAGGTCGAACATTCACTTTAAATACAGGCGCGAAAATCCCGGCCGTGGGGTTTGGAACATGGCAGTAAGTAAACCAATGCTATTTGTTAAGAAACAATTTGTTACGAACCAAAAAGCTAACAGATCACCATTAGAGCAGCTCCTCGCGAGGTTGAACAGGCAGTGGAAACCGCCCTGCGTTGCGGTTACCGTCACATCGACTGCGCCGCGATCTACCGCAACGAAGCAGAAGTTGGAGAAGGTATTAAAAAGAGCGGCGTAAAACGCGAAGAAATCTTTATTACCTCCAAACTCTGGAACGCATCTCACGAACCAGAGGACGTCGAGTCAGCATTAAATAAGACGCTCGAAGATCTCGGAACTGAATATGTTGACCTCTACCTCATGCACTGGCCATGTGCCTTCGCCGCCGGTCCAAAATTCTTTCCTTTAGACCCAAAGACTGGTGTCTTCCGCCTCTCCGAGACGCCTTTCACCCAGACATACGCTGCGATGGAAGCTTTGCTCGAAACCAAAAAGGTCCGCGCTATCGGGGTTTCAAATTTCAATATCCCGCATTTGGAGACGCTTCTTAAGGACTGCAAAGTTATTCCGGCAGTAAACCAGATTGAGAAACACCCGTATCTGAAACAACCCGAGCTTGCTGCCTTCTGCAAGTCTAAGGGCATCCTACTAGAAGCTTACAGTCCGCTGGGAAACAACCAGACAGGCGAGCCACGCACAGTCGATGATGTGAAGGTGCATGAGGTTGGAAAAGGGCTGGGATTGGATCCCGGACAGATTCTTATCAGCTGGGGTGTGCAAACGGGGCACGTTGTGTTGCCCAAGAGCGTCACGGATAGCAGAATCAAGAGCAACTTTGAAGATAAAGTGTTGCCAGAGAGTGCGATGAAGGAATTAGATGCATTAGAGAGGCATAAGAGGTTTAATTTCCCAGCTAGATGGGGGGATGATATTTTTGGCGAGGCTGGAGAAGAAGAAGTCGCAAGGATTGCAAGAGAAGCTGGAGAAGAAAATAAGACGAAGTTTGTTGTTTAGGTCAAAGCGTAGCCGTTTGTATAGAAGGCTTCGTTTCATTATTGTGAGGTCTCGGTCTATGATTGTAATTTGTGGTAATCTTGATGCGTCTATATAAGCTCGATGAGGTTGTGAAGTGCCCTGTCACGAGCCATGGTCTAGATGACCCAAATAGGAAAGTGGCATGTCTTGTCTGAAACTCACAGACACTAGTTTGGCCACAGACACTAGTTTGGCTGTTTAGAACACCTCGCATAGGCGGTACTTGTGAGGTCTTATGGATTAGAAATTTTAGAAGAGAAGAAAAGCTGGCGATGATTTCTGTGGTATGTTAGGATGGGCAGAGAATACGGGGATCCGCACCTAAAATTGTGTGGTTTTTATATCACAACCAGTATGTACAGTATATAGAAATATAAAAATCAATTGAACTATTTGACCATCTAAATTGGCTACGTGGTTACTGTATATAGATTCCTGGGGGGTGGCCGAATATCCTACATGTAGGTCTTGACCAGCTCTTCTGGTCGGCTGGGCCAGCTGGCACCACACCAGCTCTCACATGTGAGATGTCTCGGGGAAAGGGCCCAAAGTAGGGCCAATTCTTCGGCAAACCCCAGCTTTCCCCGAATCTCAAACACATTACCCTTGTCGTCTCCCTAAGAATTTTGCACGTTGTTTAATAGCTGAAGGCAATCGGCATTCATTCACCGAAAACCATATCGCATAAGACAGCGGGCGGCTCGGTGATCTGCAATCCACAAATGCTTGCGCAACCCCACAATTGACCCTGCATTAGGTTCGCATATCTATATTAAAGATTGCTCTACGATTAGATATAAAATGGCTGCGAAGTCGCGCAAAGTTCATACAAGTCGTTCTCACTATTCTCTCTTTTTCTAGGCATCTTTTTGATTTCGACAATGATGCTCACATCCCTCCGTAGCTGCGGTAGCGCAGCAGCCCTTGTGTTCTGTCTTCAAGTACATTTAGTACTTGGAGCTAGCATGAAGGTCACCAGCTTCGATGGCCCTGTCACCAAGGAGGAACTTGATTCTTTCAGCAACTATGTTGCTACTTTGCAGCCCGCAAAAGACAACGTCGGCAATAACTGGGCACAAGGCCACAGCGGAGAAGAAACAAAGGCCATGGGTGTTGTCTATCAGATATCTGGCCGACAGCCCGTTCTCGATAAGATGCTTAGTTATTGCGATGCAGTGTTATCCGAGAGAAACGACATAGCTGCGAAACCTGTTGGGCAGCACAAGATTTGGACGGGGGATATTGCACCAGTTTGGCCCAACGATCCGTCCACGAAAGTTATCACAACGGGTGGCGAGCAAGGCGATCCGGTGGGCCACTTAGCAAGCTGTGCGAATCTCATACTTGGGAATAAAGCACTTTACAACCAGGCTGTTACAATTGGCGACAAGAATCACTACGGCAAAACATACCTTGAGCGAGCCAAAACATATCTTACTCAGGCCGATAAAGCAATGTCTGGACATATCCTCTCCCGACTACTCGACCTCTCCAATGGCAATAAAATGTATTTTGCCAAAGACTCTCCCTACAAGGGAGGTCAAGCCGTCCCTTGGAACCAACAGATGATGTTCAACTATGCCTTCCAGAATCTCGTTGCAGCCCACACAATTTTGGGCGATAACCCCGCGTTGGTATCTAAATACAAAAGTATCATGGCCGCAAATCTGAAATGGTTTTTTACTGGTGGTGGATCAACAACCAAGAAAAGTAAGAAGGGCAACCCGATTTACGTCTGGAATTATGCAATGGACCAGAATAATGTGGAGGATTCGAATCACGCGTCTCTGGATATCAATGGCTTCTATCGAGCCTTTGTTGACGGTAACTGGGCGATTACGGCAGAGCAAATGAAACCATTTGCCAATGTGTTGATTGATGTAATGACACTCGGGAACGGCCAGTATGCGGGTACAACGGATGGTAAATGCGCAAGTGGGAACGGCATATGCACCAATTACATTCGCAGTGGATTCTTGCTAGTCAGCGAGTTTCGGCCAGATCAGTACAAGGCAATGATGGGAGCGGATTTCAAGAAGGGCGGCACTATAGGCAAGGTCGATTTATTTTCCCGGTTTTTGTTGGTGAAACATAGAAGAGCTACCGCAAAGCTTTAAACACTGTCATTCGAGACGATTTAGATTTAGATGCCACAAAATTTAATAATAATAGCTACACGCAACCCAGACATACAAGTAATGCAAAATGTGCGTCTCCTCTAGTTATCTAGGTCTAAGTGGGCTAAAATCATCATCGCCTGACGGGCCATTTCTAATTTACTGAAGGACAAAATTTGCGCAGCGAGTATTTGCAAGAGGGTTGAGGAAGGATCCAACCCAGTTATCAGCTTAGCCGTGATGCTGCTCGGAGTGCCCGCCGATGTGCGAGGGCCGGGGGCATGTTCCCTTGGGTGGGTTCGCAGACGTCGGGATTTCCAGTTGTCCACAGTACATCGTCTTCTTCTGCTGGGAAACCCACTGCTTCCTGATCTTTGGCAGAACGGTTCTTCCGTTGACTGTAATCAAGGTGTTTGGCACTGGCTGCGGCGCCCACGTCGTCGAGTGAAAGATACCAGGATAGCTGGCGTTGAAGGTGGTGTCTGCGAGTGCTGGCGTGCCTGTCCAGCTACGCAGTTTATCATTCGTGTGCTTGGCGACATTGCTGAAGACATTGGCGCCTACGTCATAGCGGCCGAGAGTGTGGGTATCCCAGTTCGCCTCAATGGTAGCAATCTCGGAGTAGTGGTTGTAGAAGTTGGAGTCGGTGGTGCCGACAAGGTTCTTGGGGATGGCATCGCCGAGAAGGACAGAGAATGCCCGGTTCTGCTTGGGGTACGTGCTGTCTTCGTCGAAGGTGATCAGAACCATGGTGTTCTGCATGAAGTTCTTGTCGTTGAGAAGAGGCTCGAGGAAAGTTCGGAGCCAGGTACCAGCTGTGCCGATGGGGGCGTCATGTGCATCGCTGGTCATGTTTGGTGTGATGAACATCCATTGTGGCAACTTGTTAGCCTTCAAGTCCTGCTGGAACATGGTAAGATTCTTGATCTTGGCGAGACGGTCTGCGTCGTTGGCAACGGAGTTAAACAACATTGCTGGGCTTTTGGATTGTAAGTCTTTTGCTCAATATGCATGTGTGAAGACTTACTTGTGTTTGCGAACATAGTCATTCTTTCCAGTTTTCTGATTGACCCATGAGAAGCCTTGGTATCCACTATATGGCATATCTTCCTGATAAACACCCCAGCTGATCTTCTTGTCCTCGAGAAGATCCACGACAGTGGAAACATTCTCTGGCACGGCGATGAATGGGTCGCCGTTCAATCCGAAGTAGTCACCGCCAACAGCGGCCATGTAGTTGGGCTCACTGGGATGTGTTACAGCGAAGTAGTTCTCCAGAGTGATGCCCTTCTTTGCGAAGAAGTCGAAGTTTGCTTCAATTCGATGGATTAGCTTGGATTATCACCAAGAAGCAGGAATTATAGGGAATTTATGGCTGAAGCTTACCTTCGGCAGCAGCGGATTGAAAGTCTGTGTTCTCGAACCAGATTGTCACGAAGCGGTCGAAGGCTTTGCCCTTGACATGGCTCGTTGGACTCTCGGTCTTGGCTGTAGCTTGAGCAGCATAGACGGCGGCAGGGTCAGTGGCCGTAGGATTTGCGGCCGGGGTTGAGGATGAGGCGGGCGCAGCGGCAGCCAAAGCAACCAGAGCCGCGCTGTAGATTCCGGTAGAGAAACGCATAGTGCTGGATGTCAAAGGAGGAGGAGTCACTGAGGCTTGAACTGGGATGGAGGGCTGCTATGGACATCTTCGCGGCCTTGGCCATGCTTCTATTTGTATTCTTCTTCTCTCGTGTCTTCGAAGTCTGGTCGACGGCGGCTTGGCAATGCTTTCTATAGTATCTCTCGAAATGCGGTCCTCTCCCGTCCCTCCAACCAAGCTCCTAATGATATTGCAAGGATGTTACCACGAGCACAGGGACACGTGGATCGGTTCCAACTGATTTGATACTCAAGCCAATTAGAGGCTGTGTATTAGAAGGTAAAAATCAGAGATTGAAGTTCCGAGCCTTGATATTTACAACTTAAACTACCTTATCGGATAATCAATCGGCTCTTCAGGCACATTTCGAATGCGTGACAATCTATTGGTAGACATATGGGATGCATGGCTATGCATGGTGGAGACTCACCGAGATCTACGACCACGTTGTCGAGCAATAAGCTACGAGTTCTTCTTTTTTTGCACGACCGAGGCCGTACGCTAGGCGATTCTTAGTAACGCTTAATACAAACAAGCATTAGCTCGTCCTGCTTACATAATACGACTAAGCACGTGTACCTATTTTATAACAGTTAAGATTATGTTGAAAAATATAAACCAGCTTTTGACCAGCCAAAGTGTGGGCTTTCCACTTTTGCCTGGCTCACTTGTTCAACAGATTATTATATATGTTCCTGCCCAGCCGTGAATTACTCTCCCTCGCAGGCCGGCCGAACCGCGAGTTTTTCAACTTGCGAATAGGCCGGCCCAACCATGACTTAAAGGTAACTTTACATATTAATTTGTATGTAGAGGCACTTGTTTTTAAGAGTCAATTTAGACTATTACGACTTTTATATTTCCTTTGCTATTACTTCTGCTATTAACATGTATCCCCTACTAATATATACTGCTTCCATCGGTGGGGGTGTTGGCAGGATGGTCCCAGAATCCGGTGCGATGATTGCGGGACAGTTCGTCCCGGGCGGAACCGCGGTCAATGTGCTTCACCAAGTTACTTTATCGCCTCTCGGAATTTCAGCCGCGTGGAAGAGTTTATTCCCGAGCGCTGGCTCCCCGAAGCTAAAGCAGAATTCGGCTCTGATCGGAAGACGGCTCACCGACCATTCTCAGTAGGGCCACAATCCTACTTTGGCCAAGAGTAAGTCGTCTCTAGTTGCTTTACTGTGAATTTAAAGGAGGGGGGCTAATCAAACAACTCTAGTTTGGCGTTCTTCGTCACGCGCTTGATTGTTAGCAAATTGCTATGGAACTACAACTTGGAGCTTCTCCCTGAGAGTAAGAATTGGGCATATGGACGACCTTCGTGGAGTACGCGGGTGAAACCACCACTGATGGTTAAGGTGACTCCTTTCCGAGATTTAGATACTGTATAGACGGAGGGGAGAGGATAGTAGCTAGGTCATAATAGCTCCTCCACAAGACAGGCATTTGCCAAAGATCAACTCCTGCTTCTTCTTAAACTGCACCAAGTATAAAGGAATCAGTGAGTTGGTCAATGATGAGAACAGGCATATCAGTTATAAGCAAAAGGTTATTTATGGCATCTCTACTCTTCGTCATTCCCAGTCGCCAACACACGTTCGAAAACAGCTGTCGTATGCTCCCAAATCTTTTCCGGCCACCCACCATCTCTATATTTTTCAAAGACGTCTCCTGCAGACGCAGTCACTACTTCGCTTGAGTTATTGATTCGCCATGCACCTGGTCCAAACTGATCACTTGTTAGGTGATAAGCCTGTCTTTCTCCACATTCCTCAGGTGTAGTTCCAAAAATTAATTGCACCACAGTGATCATGCGGCAGAATACTGCCAGCATCACGCTCCAAACCACTCCAGCCGACTCTGCTGCAGTCACTCGAATGAAGTTGCCCGAGTTTACTAACCCAGGGAACACATGTAGGAAAGTGATCTGCTCGTCGTCCTTAGCCAGGTGCTCGAGCGCCAAGCTCGTCATGGTGGTGGTTTGGGTGATTACTGCATCCGCAGACCAATGTTTTTCTAGGCCAATCTCGTCGTCAAACATGGGTTTCTCCTTGCCGCCGTTGAGGATGGTAAGGACTCGAGGCTGCGAAGACTGGCGCAGAAGAGGTAGAAGGTTCTGTATAAGGCGCATCCGGGAATAGTAAGAAATGGCGAAGCAGGTCTCGAGGCCCTCTTTCGTATCTACATATGTGTTAGCGCTGCGTCAGTTAACAGGGGAGGATACATACACTTTGGCCCCCCAAAAGGAATACATCCAGGACTGATATACAACAAATCGACCTTCTTTTCAGAAGCTGCAATTTGCTTACACACCGCATCGACATCGGAGAGCAATGACAATTGAGCCTCGAGAAACTCAAGTTTGCAATTGGGGTTTAGCTTCTCCAGCTTTTTTCGTTGGCTCGCAAACCGAGCCGCCGATCTTCCAATGATATAAAAGGTCGACGAATGCAGCATACCTACCATCGCCTCGAGCGCGCCGGCGCCGCTACCGCTTGTAGCGCCGGCGAAGACGCAAACGAGGTCAGCATTGTTCTCTCTGGCAAAGTGCTCGTTGCACTGCCTGATTGCCGTAGTTTTTACCATTGTTTCCAGTGGCTTCAAATGTTGCTTGGTATAGTGGTAAATGGACGATTGGCATTATTTATCAGCATCCACCAGCTAACTTTAACCATTATGACACGACGGATTTTAATCATGCCGCTTAAGTCCGTTCATCCTTAAATTTTCCAGTGCTTTACGCGTCAACTTTGTACGCTATTGGTTCAATTGGTCCTCGGGTACATTGTATGCGCTCGTTCGTGAATATGACGGAGATATGAGAATATTCTTATATCCGCTCCTATAAATGAATGATAGATAGGGGATGAGACTTGCAACTAAAAACCCCTTGAGATAGCTGAAGGCTTTAATGCATCTCGAGTGTCTTTATCAACTTCCTTTTCCTCACGTCTTATATCCCTTCCCTTTGCCTTCTTTGCCTCCATCTGTGTGGATGTTTGGATGAGTGAACTTATAATGCCTTCGACGTCATCCCTCTCGTACTCTTCTAGCCCATCCCTCGAGCTAAACGTATCAGTGAACTTCTTTGGGGGCATCCTGTCTTGAGGATTTGAGGTTTCAGTAACGTTTGTGCAAGTGAGTTGTAATTTCTTTGGGGATTGCAAGTTTCTTTGTCCGTAGATAAATAGTTCTACCCCGTCAATACTTTTCGCTTGCTCCCAGTCTGAAGGGTGACTGTGCCAACAGCTGGTGTTTACAGGCACTGGGATTGAAATAAAGAAGTACAATCACTCAAAGCTACAATAAACAAGTTAGTTTCTGATAAGTACTCTTAGCGCTAAAAGTCTAAGGAAGGAGCTATGCATGACAGCAACTCAGGTGCTTTGAACATCCTACAAACCCTATTATAGCTCGAGTTGTTCATAGCAACTGTAAATAAAGTAAAGGTTCTTAATAACTCAGTAACTGTTAGAGCTTTTTTATCAGCTAGTTGCCGAAAATACATCGCCGTCTCACCACTACCCACTACAACAATAACGCATATGGTTGTGATAAATTTATAACGTATTTCACAAGCGAAGCGATCTGTTACGGCTCACCCCACTATTAGCGCCAGACAAGGGATTGGAGGAGGAGGCACGATTAGGAAACGTAGGTCATTGGTTGAATAAGGAATATGAGACGCAGGACCACGTGACGCGATCCTCAAGGGATCCAGGATCGTATAAGTATCACCTAGGGATCGTCTGAGTAGCAGACAGGATCCATAAGGCACGACGCCACTATATAAGTAGATAGTCAGTTCTTAGATAGGAGCTTCGTGCTCAACTCAATACAGTATTTGTCATATACTAGTAACGTGTTTTACGAAAGCCTTTGTGTCTGATCTCCTGCCTCCTCCGTTGAGTAAACTACGCAACGAAACCTCCGTGAGTCTTATAGTTTAAGACCCAGCGTTACACGATCACACAAGCGAAGCAATCACTGAACTTCTCACCTAAAATTGAGAAATTTACAAGATAGTAACTCAACTACAACCTCATAATATATTTGAAAAATGTGTGTGTAGCCTTATCTATACACGTAGATTCTGTTATTCTAGTTTTAGAGCGATTAGACTAGTAGATATTGAGGTATAAAGACCTAGTATAAATTTCAGCGCTTACATTAGCGCTTACCCTTGATATCTCAAGAACTACTTAATAGATTATTCCTAAATGATTAGGTAGGAATTCAACTGAATAGAAAAGGCTAAATATACATTTTTAATATATATTATGAAGTTGTGGTTGAGTTTTTATCATGTAAATTTCTCAATTTTAGGTAAGAAGTTCAGTGATCGCTTCGCTTGTGTGATCGCTTCGCTTGTGAAATACGTTATTTGGTAAAATTAGTGATCCTCCGCTTATGATTTTTCTCAGTTGCTTAATACAGCCGAAGTAGGCTTACTCTCAAACAGCAACCCGCCGAACAGATCGAACAACAACGCCACCCAGAATAATCTTCAGAAAGGCAAGAATGATTTCGAACAATCTATATTACATTGTGAGTATTTGCTGATCTTAATTTAGGACACAAAATGTCTCGCCGCACCCAAACCACTGCGGAATCCAGTCCTCTTGTGCAGATCAAGCACCTGGCTTTCAACACTCATGGCCACGCGAAAAACGACCCAATGGTGAATCGCAACATCAATGAGGTGATACTCTGTTTTTCGACCAAAAAAGGCGTGCAGCTGTGGGCTCTTCTATGCGGAGGAAGCGACGAAGAGAAATCGTCGGGCTGAGGAAAATCAGACGGTGGTGACGAGAAAGCGGCAGTGGGGGGTGTTAGCGACGAGAAAGGAGCTGGTAGTGAGAAGAGGCGCGGCGACGGCGAGAAGTGCGGTGGTAAGAAGGGTGGTAACGAGACCTCAGAATGGGATTTGCTCAGTCTATCAAATCGCATAACACCGTGTCTTTTACCGGTTTGAGTTTCGAGACAACGACTGCTATCAGAGAGCGCGGTACAAATTGGAATCGATTGGTTGAAGCTATATCTGTGAGACTGGGAGAATGAGGGCTGAGCGCCAAGCAGGAACGACTTAGAAAAGCAAGAGACACACCCCGAGTGGTGTTAGAGCCTGCGCAGTCATTTGTTTCTGAAATGTTATGCCTACTCAAGGCATTAAAAAAGTCTAGAGAAGTATGGCACCTACACGAGCTACAAAAGGTGCTCATAGCCCTGACAACGATATCAATCTGACGGTGCGGTGTGCGGTGAGAATGGGGGTGGTCGTGATGGTAGTGAGAAAGTGTACGGTGACGATGAGAAGAGAATATTCCTCAGTCCACTGCTAGGAAACGAAGGGCTAAGAAAATCCATTAAGGACAGCGGCGAATTCAATGTGTCTGATGCTGAGATGGTCGTGGAGGAGGTCGCCGAACTGTGGCCTGAAGTGGAAAACGTGACAGTTGATCTTTAGCTGAGAGTGAATCTCTAATAAAATTCCCATAAGTAGGTATGGCTGTTCAATTAGAGAGGTAAATTGATTCGTATTGGAATAAACGGCTGAAGGACTACTATTATGATTTTTCTTATGATAACCTAAATTTTATTTAACTGATAATATTTGAGTTGATCAACTAAATGAATTTAGATGTTGACTAAACCCTGTCACCCCGAGAGCTGGGATTCATACGCCGAGAAATTGATCAATTTTCAATTTAGCAGCTTTAAATAGAATTTAATACTGTTGGTGTTCTTTTCCCGGTGGGCAGCTCAGTCAGTTGGTGATATGGACCATTCGGTGAGTTGTGGTCTGTATGCCAAGACATGCCTCAGGGAAGGAACAACCGATGGCTCTGGTTCCTTCCAAATTAAGAGCCGATAAGGATAACAAAAATCGAGGACAACCTCCAACCATCCATCCGCGTCGTTTCCACATCCAAAGGCCTGAATTGTACCCCGGCGGCGTACAAAGTCCTGCCTTTGCTCTAAATTGCGTCCGAAATGGCAGACACAATGGCTAGCATAGCGCTCCCTCAACGACCAATAATCCCAGTCAAAAAAGCACATCGGAAACGCAAAAGCGACCAGGATAATGCACAGACTGGCCAGCACGACCAGAAGGGGCCAGTGCAAGATGAAACTTCTGACGACTGGTGGACAGAGGTGCGTTACCCTCCCTGAAACTCTTCGCAGCGCACCCAATTAACAGTATCGCAGATTATACACCAGCACCACACCCTCCTTACATCTCACTCCCGCATCCTCTCCGCGATCCTCAAGACCTCACCGCCTGCGTCGGCGCGACACGACACAATCTCTAAATTCTTGGCAAATACAAGGGAGATGCTAGGGCAAGTAGGCGGCTTGGAAAACAACACGAAGCGGCGCCGAAGCGGCGGGTCGGAGGTCTTGACGGAGCCTGGCGCAAAACGGAGGAATGCTGGGGAAGAGGAGGAGGCGGAGCTGTTGAGCCCGAGTCCGAGCCCGAGCGGAGAGGAGGGCGGGACTGCATCGCATTCTATACCGGTGCAGGGAGGGAAGAAGATGAGGGTAGAGCGGGTTTCGCCTCCGAAGGAGATGGAGGTGGAGGTTGATGATCTTCGTGCGGAAGTGGAGGCGCGACTAAAAGTGAAGGAGAGGGCGAAGTTGAAGATGAAGGAGGGGAGTAAGAAGAGGAGGAGGCGAAGTAGCACGCTCGAGGCGGACGAGAGGAAGAGGGAGAAGAGGGTTAAGAGGGAGAGCTTTGGGAAGAAGAGGGGGTCGCCTGAGGCGGAGGTGGAGGGGAAGGAGGACAGGAAGAGACGAAGGAGGGTTACGTGAACTTAGTGTTGGTGAAGGCGAGTTATACCCTGGCTTCAATGTCTGTATATAATCCCACAGGGAGTGTATGAGTGATTGATACCAAGAGAAGTATATTCCGTACTGTACACATTACTACAAGCTCTGCCAGATAATCCCATCGCGAGCTACGCCCTTATATACACTTCCCGCTCATTGTCGTCGTAAACCCTGATCATACAGCTCCTCATCCATCCGCATCTATTTATCTCCCTTTCCCCAAGTCCACACATCCCAAATCTGATCCATAATCAAATCTCCATACCCCTTCCCCTCCTCCGCCGCCTTCTTCTCCCTCTCATCCCTCTGCGCCTTCCACCCCTCCTTGGGCCTACTATCCGTCGCACTCCTCAGCACCTCTCCCATCCTGATCTTCTCCTGTAACCGCTTCTTCTCCTCCGCCTTCTCAGCCATAAACCCTGCCGCGGAAAACTTCGCCCGGTCCACGATCGTCCTCCCTGTGTAATCTCCCACCAAGTAGTTCCCGCTCAACCCCGTCGACGCCAGCGCCGCGATAGTGTAGACGTCCATCTTGCGCGGTGGCAGCGCGATCAGGAGCGGGCAGATGACGAGCGCGCCGAAGGAGGTGTAGCGGAGTAGGGAGCGCTGGCGCGCGACGGTTTCGGGGGAAGGTGGGAGAGAGTCTTGAGAGGACATTGTGGAGGTCGTAAGATGATGCCTGGTGCCTGGCTGGTTGGAGTTCTGGATGCGACTGGTTGTGTCGGCTGGATGTAGGTCGATAGGGGTAGTGTCGTTGGGATCGTAGTGTCGCAGTGATGGAGAGGCGCAGTTGCCCCTGCTCTCTTGGTTTATTCGTGTCTTATGGGTATTAATGGCGTTAAGGACTTGATTTCACCTTGAGGACCCTTTACCAAAACGTTTGTAGATCGCAAAATAAATATCGGCGCACGTGCAGATAAGCAAATCGCCCCCTGGTGCAGCCAACCAACAGCCACCAAGAGGACCAGAACAGCCTACAAACTCAATTGTTGCTCGAGATAATTGATAGTAACTAAAACTCAAATAAAGACCTACAGACTCTTTTGTTGCTCGAGTTAATGATAGTAATTAAAACTTAAATAAAGACCTATAGACTCTATTATTACTTAAGTTAATAATAGTAACTAAAAATCAAATGAAGATTCTAAACAACTTAGAAACTATTAGAGTCTGTTAATAGTATATAGTCTATTATTGCTCGAGTAAATTTTAGTAACTAAAAATCAAATAAAGACTCTAAACAACTTACAAACTGTGACTAAACTTCAGCTACTAAGAGGCTTAGAGCAGCAGACTCTATTATTGCTCGAGTTGATTATAGTAACTAAAAATCAATTAAGACCCTAAACAACTTAGAAACTATCAGAGTTTTTTGATGTACTAGTCACTAAGAAATTAAGTCATAGGGAGAAATTCTATTAGGTGCACGACTGCGAATAGTCCCTCTTTACAGTTTTTAGGGGCAGGAACATAGTAAGTTGCTCTTACCAAAATAATAACTATAAGTCGCTCCTTCCTAAAAATAAGATTTACAGTAAGTAGGCACTGTAAGTCGCTCCTTCTCAACTCGGTGCTAAGATGGCATTTCGCACTGTAGCACAATGTCTTTGTTCTCTTTCTGTGTATGTTGCTCTATCAGTGTTTTTGGCGGGCACGACGCCTTTCAGATTGGCAAAAAAAAATAAAAAAATATTAAACGACGTGGGCAGGATTTGAACCTACGCGGCCGAAACCATATGATTTCTAGTCATACCCATTAACCACTCTGGCACCACGCCTTTTTAGATGGAAGGATCTACCTACGAAGCATAATATAGGCAACAAAAGAAACTACGATCTGATTTTTGTATCTATTCGCACTTCGCCCACAACATATTTTTTGATATTTCACACTCTAAAATACAATTTCCAGTCAAATTTCCATTTTGAAGGGACGATACACAGTGCACTATTTTTCTGCGAACAGTAGCGTCAAATCGTACCTTCCATATTTATTTAATATTGCCCAATGTGTGCTAACTCGTCGATTCATAAATAATCTACTCACTAAAAACATACACCTCAAAGCCAGTATTGAAGTCATTTCATTACTTTTCCTCATCACAACTCCCGTAACGCCGAGTCTGTAGGTCTCTATAGCTACAGCAATCCCACCCCATGCCAGCCCAGCCATTCACATCTCAAAGCATCGCCCCCCTCCCCTACTCCTCCATCTCCTCCGGCGCCTCCCCATCAACCTCCTCCACCGTTCCACTCTCCGCACTCCAATACGCCACAACACGCACCCTAAACTCCGCCGTCGCAACCCCAAACAGCTTCAACAACCTCGTCTGCCTACTATCCAGCACCTGCCCCTCGCGACACACCTCATACTCATTCTGCAGGGTGATCTTCCCCTTGCTCAAGCTCGTCGGCACATTCAACCTCCTCAGCTCCGGCTCCAGCCCATGCGCCATCGGCACATCGCTCTCAGCCGCGATCTCCCCGCCGAGCGAGTACACGATCCCCTCTGGGATTGCGAAGCGGCGCGTGGCGCGGGTGCCCGCGCGCGCGAAATCAGTAGGCGTGTTGGCGGCGAAGTGCGCGCTGACCTCCTCGGGGCTGCGGTCGGTGAAGAGGAGCCCGACGTTGCCGGCGAGGTAGGGCGCGAGGAGGTGCGTGTTGGTCTGGTAGGCGGTTTCGGGGGTGGAGCCTAGGGCTTTGGCCATGACCTTTGTCTTGCCGAAGAAGAGGCTGTGGGGGGGTTAGTCTTGCGATCGAGGTAGGGGGGAATTGAGAGGACTAACCGAGAATCGCTGAGGTCGGCGCGCACTTTCTTGAGGTAGGTGTTGCGCATGTTGTCGACGCTGAAGACGAAGATGTACTGGTACTTGTCGATGCTCTCCTGGACATTGGCGAAGAGCTTGAGCGTGAGCTCCTTGCCCTTCTTGTCGACCTGGGTCAGGTGAACCACCTTGGCGCGCTTGGATTTAGGCATTCTGGCGGTGGTTGAGATGTGTGTGTTTGGTGGTGGGGTTTGGGGAGGTGGTTTTTCCGTAAATATGATTGTGAGATTTCTATCGATTTCACTATCGAGACTTTTCTGCCGCGGCGGTGTGGTGCGCTAGCCGTATTGGGCTTGGTGCGGGTTGTCCGAGGTTTAGGTTTCTGGGGGACCGAGACGGGGAATTCAAAGCCAATTGTCTCTTGGCGACGCGTTTGCTGGCGAGAAGCTGTATTTGTGCGGATTGATTGATTGCGGCGATGTTGGAGTTTATGGATTTTGTGCAGCAGTCCTTCTACAATGCGTCGCGTTGGAGCTACGAGAATAACTACACAAACCTGACGGCCACGTCGAGAGGTGAGCTCCATGACCTATGCGCCCAGCGGACTATGCTAACCCCCCTCCAGCCCTCCTCGACTTCGATACCCCCCGTGGCTTCCGCGTCGACATCTCCTCTCTCGCATCACCCAACTTCGCGACCTCCTACGCCCTCGGAAGCGTCGGCCTAGTCAATGGCTCCCTCTCCTATCTCTACACCTCCCTCCCCCTCACCTCCGCCTTCGCACAAGCCGGCCATCTCAACCTCCACGATGTAATCCGCGGCTACCGACAAATCCAAGAACTCCCCTCCCCCTCTTCAACATGGCCCGCGCCATCCGCAGACACCTCATCCACAGAGGCTATCAGCCCACCCACCCTCCTCTACGGCCGCCT
This sequence comes from Pseudogymnoascus sp. 05NY08, assembly GCA_001662605.1. NCBI lineage: Eukaryota > Fungi > Ascomycota > Leotiomycetes > Thelebolales > Thelebolaceae > Pseudogymnoascus > Pseudogymnoascus sp. 05NY08. The sequence continues at coordinate 57,738 of KV458810.1, forward strand.
CTACCTCCCCCAAAGCACGCTCGAAGCCCTCTACCTGCGCCGCCTCTCCCCCACCTCCCAAATCAAAATCAGCGCCGTCTCCTCCTCGCGTCTCCGAAACGGCGGCACCCTCCTCGCTCTCCACCAACACGACGTAGGGAAATACTCCACCGAAGCCCTCTATTCCACCGACGGCGGTCTGCTCGGGTTCAAGGGGCTCTACAACTTTGGTGCTGATCCCCGCGTCCTTGCCTCCTCCTCCTCCACTTCCACCTCTACTGCTTCTCCGACCGGATTAGCACCCTCAGCGACACCCCCAACCGAAGACCGCATCCACGGCCGCTTCTCCGCCGGCGCAGAAGCCTACTACGGCACGCTCAACAAATCCGGCGGCGTCAGTCTCGGCGGGCGCTTCGCCACTCTGCCTACCTACCGCGGCATTCCTCTCACCGCCACGCTGACTTTGAACCCCTTGATGGGCAATTTCAGCGCTACCTACGCTGTTAAAGCGGGAGAGGACATTGCGCTGTGTAGTAGATTCGAGTTTAACGCCTATAGCTACGAGAGCGAACTCGTTCTTGGATGCGAGCTCTGGAGGCGGAGCGTGAAGTTACCCATCAGGGGAGGGGGGAGGAGTATGGCTGCGAAACTGGCGTGGAGGAGTGAGGAGGAGATGTTCCCCCCTGCAACGGACGCACCAATGGGAATACAGAGCACAGGGCAGGAGGAGAAAGGGGAGGTGACGGGTGTGTTCAAGGGGAGGGTGGATGAGAAGTTGCGCGTGGGCGTGGTGTGGGAGGGGAGGGTGAAGGATTTGCTTGTTTGTGTTGGGTCGACGCTTGATTTGAGGAGGAGGGATCAGCCGTTTAGGAGCTTGGGGGTGGAGTTGCAGTATTCGTCGTGAGTGGGGAGTGTGTGAGTGAGTGTCTGAGTGCCTGGGTGTGTGCGCGGCGTGAGATAGGTGTGTGCGTCGCGCGGCGTGGGAGAGAGTGAGAGGGAGTAAGAGGCGTGGGAGTAGAGAAAGGGGGACGGTATAACCCGCTCTAGACGCGCTATTGGAGTGAGAGCAGGAGCGTATTACGAACGGGAAAGGGGAAGGTCTCCACGACGCGATCCTCTCATCTAACCACCGACCTCTTACGAAGATGGTAACTGTCATCGTCACCGCCACTGTCTCAGCTCGTCCCTCTCACCAACAACATCCCACCCACCCTCACCTAGTCCGCCCTCGCCTCGCACTCCTCAGCCTCAGCTAGTCCGCCCTCAGCTCGTCCGACCTCGCACCACCCCCACGGGTTTCTGGATGCAGCATCCCGTGTCCCGCCCCGCTCGTCGGTGTGTTCGTCTCGGTGTAGCCGCCAAGGCAGGGTGTGGGAGGATTGGGGGTGGAAATTGGGAAGATATCCTTTTGTGGACTACGAAGCGTATTTTCGCACTACGAACTGCGATGCTTGCGTGTTTTCGCACTACAGTCTGGGACTGCCTGTCCCGTCTTTTCGTACTATGAAGTGTTACTTGGGATGATGGGTAGCTGTGGATGGGGGACTAGGGGTTGGGAACTAGGAACTAGGGGGTGTGAAGGGGTGTGAACTGGGCTGGGATGCGGTGCACCTTGGGGGGTGTACTACTGCACTTTGAACCCTCCTAACGCTTCCAAACGCCGAACACTCGTAATATTAATATTACGCACTCACACGCTACTCGAGTACATCAGTCACTACACACCACACATCACCATCTTGTACATCGGCGCCTCAACTCGGCAGTACAGCACACCTCCTTCTCCCAAACCCAACCGGCTACTCACCGCAACCATACGCGCTGATGGTGCGTGACACAACCACACGCGAGCTGAATACCTGGCGTTGGCGTTCGTACTCCCGCGGCGATCCCGGACCCGACCCATGGATGAGACATGGCGAGGTGAGGTGAGGTGAGGCGTGGGTAGCACGTTGCACGGTGCGACTTGGAGTCGTTCATGTTGTGTTGGGTGGGTGGGACACGTGATGTCACACACGCACGTAGGTTAAGGGCGAGAAACGTGACGAATTAGGAGGAGGGGGGGGTGTATTCTGGATATGGAGGGGTGTAGTTGGGATAGACGTGTTTGTGTGGGCTTTGTGGATTGGATGTGGATGAGCTGTGTGTGTGAGCTGTGTGTGGATATAGGTGTAGAGCATATATGGAGCAATATCTGTAGAAATAGAACCGCGGGTAACGATGCCGTCCTCCATATCCACACCTCTACCAACCCTCTCACTTCGTCCTCCCGCATACAGACCAATCCACCTCATTAAGAACCGCGGGTAACGATGCCGTCCTCCATATCCACACCTCTACCAACCCTCTCACTTCGTCCTCCCGCATACAGACCAATCCACCTCATCACCTTCCCCCACGCCGTCTTATGGCTTAACCACAGCACGAAATGACGAAAACAGCAGGAGCGACCAAACGGCCCTAAGCAAAAAAATCACACCCGTAGCGCCCGCCGTGGCGCCGCGCCGTGAGAAAGCGGGTGGAGGTGGGATGTGCGTTGAGTTGCGTGGTCTTTGCGTAACCCGGGGGGATAGGGCCAAGGCGTTTAGATGCCCCGCGCGGTATCATTGGGGGGTTTTATGGGGAAGGGGGGTACTTGTGAGTTATACTTGCTATATGTATGTATTTCTTTGTTGTGTACGGATTCTGGGTGGTTTTGGTTACTGTAGGATTATTTTTGTGTGTTCTGTTTGTGTGTGCGTCTCGGGTTTGTATACCCGTGGGGGATTGACGACCTCATATATATGTGGTGGACAACGGGTGAGGACATGAAGCTTTTTTTATGCGAAGAATATATATTTTTGCTCGGTAAAGGGAGGTGTTACGGGTATAGTACTGTTGTGTGTGTGTGTGTATGTGCGTGTATGTGCGTGTATGTGCGTGTATGTGTATATATGTGCGTATGTGTGTTTGTTGTACTATATGTAAGAGATTGTATGGGAGTGAGACAGTGAGGGTTTGTGAGTGGATCATTGGAGGTGCAGATGGGGATGGGGATGCAGGTGGGATGATACTGTATGATATGTATGATTGTGTGCGTTGTTCGGTGTGGGATGGAGGGGTGAGTGAGGGGTGAGTGAGGGGTGAGATTGAATGTCCATTGAAGAAGAGGATAAAGAAGATACCGCCAAGTAAAAAAAGACTATAAAAAAGAGTACGAGTGAGATGAGATTGTATGTACAGTCAGTAGAAAAAGAGTACGACTGAAATTGTATGTACGACTGAAATTGTATGTACAGTAAAAAAACAGCACTACTAAAATCGCACGTACAGTAAAAAGAAGTACGTGATTGATCCATTGGGCGGGCCGTTGAATTAAATTTCACCATCACAGATACAACCCACGATATGCGCAAAAGTACCCAAGTATCATAAAGTACAATTAACCACATCAACTACATCCCCCTCCTTCCTAAACCTGTCAAAAACACACCCTATCGCGATCGAGTCAAAAGTACCCCCTAAAGTACCCCTACCTTCTATCCCACAAGGTAACACCTTTCCTCGCTTACCCCCCCAACCTCTAGCCACTCACAGCCCTCGGTTTGTGCTCATTCTGTATTAGTCATCCATTGGGCCACACTCGGCAGTCAGGACAGGGCTTTTTTCGTCCATCTCACACACAAAAACCCCCGCCAAGCTAACGCCAAGAAGTATTATCTCGACGAGGACCCACCAGGGTATCCCCCAAGGTGACGCTCCCGCGCGCGCTAAGCACCAACAAGCTCGAAACAAAGGTGGGTTAGTAGATTTTAGTAGAGTTTAGGCGTAAGGATCTTTTTTTGCAGTTGTCATCGGGGGATAGTGGGGGATTTCGAGGGTTTCGTGGGTTTCGTGGGCCGCCTGAGATGGATGCGGGTTCTCTATTTCTTTTGCACATACCTGTAGATATCGTCAATTCCTCTTACCGCCTTCATCTTTTCATCATCGTCGCCGTCACTACCTAAGAGCGTGGGAATTGGACGTAATAGATTGTTGCCGCCGACTAATATATCTACACCGACGACACTGCCGCCCTTTGTTCTCAATCCCTCACACCGAGAGCCTCACTTCCTCAAATAACCTATACGCCGGAACGACTACTATCCCACCACCACCACCTAATACACACGCCGCACGCACGCACATCTCCACCCTAGCAAACTCACCTCATCCCCTTCAATCCCTCCCCACGCCGAGCCAACCTCCATCCATCCAACAAACCCACCACCACCCACCGACCGACGTGCCACTACATCCCCCGCCGTCCCCCCTCGCCCAGCATCCACCACATACCTACATCCACCCACCGCACCAACAAGGTTACCTACATACCTACATACCTGCATCAATCCATCACCCAGCCCAGCCGCCTACCCCTACTCCACGCACAACCCACAACGTGCCCCGGTGGAGAAACCGAGACAAAGCAGACGACCCGTCCCAGTGCTACCCGGCGGTCTGTCGCGCGTGTATAAGACATAAGCTTGCCCAGCCGGCTGCACCACGTTCTTGTTTCTGCTGATCACTTGTCAGAGAGACGTTGGAAGCTTGATCGAGGTTGATCGAGGAGAGAGAGAGTAAAGAACGACGACACGAAGAAAGAAGAGAAGAGATAGAGATACACGTACATATCTGTCGCAAGGATTCGATACTCACCTTCTTCTATCACCACTCACTACCATCATCACGCAATACCTGCTTCACCACCCTGACTACCTAGTCACCACCCTCACCATGTCTGGGATCGAAGACATCCCGCAATGCGGCAACGGAAACGCCTATGATGGCCGCATCGGCCTGCGCATTTCCTCCATCTTCGTCATTGGCTTCGGATCAATGCTTGGTATGTCCACTCCCTCTTCCTCACTTCATTCACGTGCCTTCACCCTCATCACATCGAACATCAACTAATACCTTTTAGGTGCTCTCTTCCCTATCCTCGCCTCACGCTCAAAGCGCATGCGCGTCCCCAAGTCTGCCTTCTTCGTCGCCAAATACTTCGGTTCGGGCGTCATCATCGCCACTGCTTTTATTCACGTGAGTCCCCCCTTCACCCACCTCGCTACCTCATCCCCTTCCCCTCCCTAGCCACACCCAACTAACACCCCCCCCCCCAGCTCCTCGCCCCCGCTCACGAAGCCCTAACCAACGAATGCCTCACCGGCCCCATCACCGAATACTCCTGGGTTGAAGGCATAGTCCTCATGACCATCTTCGCCATGTTCTTCATCGAGCTAATGGCCATGCGCTTCGACTTCTTCGGCGTCAACAAGCCCGGCGCCCACTCCCACGCCCACGACCCCGAGTGCGCGCGCCCCCCTCCCATTCCCATCACCGAAATCCCCACCAACCACAGCAGTGATCTTAAATCACCCACCCTCGACGCCATTGCCCCGGCCGTCGCCGCGCAGCCCGCGCTCGATTCCTCGTCTTCGTCGCAGACATCCCACAAACACGACGACACGCACGCCGACCCCCACGCCGACTGCCCACCCTCCCCAACCCGCTCGCAGGAATTCTCATACCCACCAGGCGGCACAGACCACCTCAGCCACGGACACCATCACTCCTCCTCCGAGCACCTCGCCGCGCAGCTGACGAGCATCTTCATCCTCGAGTTCGGTGTCATCTTCCACTCTATCTTCATCGGCCTCACGCTTGCCGTCGCAGGTGAGGAGTTCGTGGTGTTGTACATCGTGTTGGTATTCCACCAAACCTTCGAAGGTCTCGGTCTCGGTTCGCGTCTCGCTACCACCCCCTGGCCTGCTGACAGAGAGTGGCTCCCTTGGATCTTGGGTGCGCTTTACGGTATCTCCACACCGCTATCCATCGCCGTCGGTCTCGGCGTTCGCGAGAGCCTCAGCACGGATGGGAGGGCGATGTTGTTGGTGAACGGGATTTTCGACTCCATCTCCGCTGGTATCCTGATTTATACTGGACTGGTGGAGTTGATGGCTCACGAGTTCATGTTTAACCAGGAGATGCGGCGGAGTAGCGTCAAGGTTGTGCTGGCGGCGTTTGGATGCATGGTCCTTGGTGCGGGGTTGATGGCTGTGTTGGGGAAGTGGGCGTAGACTTACAGACTACTGCTTTCCTTGCTTGCTGTGGTGTTATACCCGTTTCTGCATGTATTGCGTGCGTCCCTGTCTGGCCTTTATACCAAGGCCGACGGCTTTGTGTTTTTTAATAGGTTTTTTGTTAGGCGTTCGGCCAGGGGATATTTGATGGCGTTGGAAGAGATGGAATGGATGAATGGCGAGGATAGTAGTGGTGTGTGGGGTTGAATATAGAACGTAGAAAAACACCCCTCCCGCGCTGGATGCCGGGCAATATAAAGAACAAGATCCTTCTTCTACTTTACTTTTGTCTTTTGAAATGCGACTTTGTGACTCTTTTACCCCACCGACCTTGCTCGCAAACCATAAATCACCCAGATATTAAGTTTCTTTCCCCGTCTTTGTTATCCTATATCACGCCTGGTCCAGCAAGCACATCTCTCACAACACCCAACTCGACAACCAAACCCCCCAACAACCTCCCCATCTCACTCCTCACCACATCCACCCCCGCCACACCACTCAACGCCTCCACCGACGGCGGCGCAGGCAGCGCCCTTGTCGACTGCGGCGAGAGTATCTGTTCCTGTGCTGTATTCCTTGACGACAGCATCGCGGAGGCTGGGGGTTGGAGGGGCGTGGTGGGAGCTAGTGGGGACGGGAGACTCATATCGAGATCGATGAGTGATTCTGCTGTGGAAACACGACTCTGGGCTTTCTGGGATGATGTCTGTGGGGAGGGTGAAAGGCCCATGTCGAGATCTATCAGCGACTCTGCTGTCGATACACGGTGCATTTCGACAGCTCGTTGAGATTGTGCCGGTGTATGTGCGTACCCACCACCACTCTCCCCAATCCCACCCACCGCGTCTGCAGGATCACGCGGTGCGGGGAGGGAGGAGAGGAATGTCCAATCCTTTGTCCGCCGGTTTGCATCGCCCTCCATCTCTGCGTCATCAACCGACACTGGAAGGGAGGAAGCAAACGTCCACTCCTGCGTGCGGCGCTTGATATCCTCAAAATCAGTAGCGCGGTGGAGAGGAGGCGGTTTTAACGTGTCATCCCCACCAGCGTCTCCTAATCGACTCCGCCCCCAATCGTGGTCACGGAGTGGTAAATCACTTCCCCGATCCTGGGCAGAGGGGAAATAATGCGCTCGACTATTCCCCTCATAGTTGGAGAGTGTATTCGCATCAAAGAGTTTCTCAATCGGTGCCCGGAGGGGTGCTAGTGCTGAGGCGGGTGGGCGCCGTCTTGACCCTTTGGCGCGGGGGGTTGACTGGGTATTCTCAGTGGGGAAGCACGCATCTTCGACAACCGACCCCCTGAGCGTGGATTCAAAATCCCACTCATCTTCATCATCTCCCCCAGCTTCCACAGTGTCAGATGGTCCCGCGGCACCACCAGCGATGAACAGCGATGCCCTTGCCCCGCCATCGCGTTCCCAGGTATGGAAGGCGCTGATGAGATCTATGAGTGTGCTAGTTGGATGACTGAGGGTGGTGTCGTGGATGTACGGATGTCCCTGCACCTCCCTAATCGTTGGCCGTTTACTCGGATCTTCTTCCAGACAATACGCTGCTAAATCCCGGAGCTGTGCAGAGAACTTCCCCCCCTCAAGCCTCGGGACGTTCGTCTGACCTGGGCGTCCGTAAGGCACACCACTCGAAGCATTAGGAGGAAGACCGGTGGCAACTTCAAACACAACCGCCCCAAACGCCCAGATATCAACTTCAACCCCATACACCCTCGTCGAATCAGAACCGAACAGCTCGGGAGCCATCCAATGCGGTGTCCCTATAAACGTTGACCGCTTGTCTGTGGTGGCGGAGAGGGTGCCTGCGACGCCGAAATCGCAGAGTTGGACATGCCCCTGTTCTGTAACGAGAATATTTGCACCTGGGTGGTGTTAGTGTTGGGATTGTTGGGGATGGGGTGAAGAATAGGGGAAGAAGGTAGGGGGGGAAGAAAGGAAGGAGCAAAGGAAGGAGCAAAGGAAGGAGCAAATAAGGAAGAGAAAATAGGGAAGGAGCGAGGGAGAGGTCAACATAAAAGAACATATAGGGAAGGAACGAGGGGGGAAAGAGAAGGGGAAGGAGCGAGGCGAAAAGAGAGCAAGTAAGAGAAGGAGCAACCAGGAAGGACGAAAGGGGGAAGGAACGAGGAGAAAAGAGTAGGAGAAAGGAACGAGAGGGAAAGAGCGACCGGAAGTATGAACGAAGGCGGGATTTCCAGCCATAACGACTTACACTTAACGTCTCGATGGATAATCCCAGCACGATGCACCCACCCAAGTGCTTCCGCCACCTCGCGAAGAATCGGTATGATATATTTCTCCTCTAGACCGCCTGGCTTTGGTCTCATCTGCCATTTAATCAGTTCAGACACAAACATCTCGAGTCATATCATAGCCAAAGAAACCTACCAGAGTCGCAACACTCCCCCCTCCACAATACTCCGTCACCATCCACATAGCCTGCCCAACCGGCAACGCATCGATGATATGATTAATATTCCTCGCCTTCCCCTCACTCAACACCTTCAGCGCGCTAATCTCCTTCAAAAACTCACTATACGTATCCGCATACCGCGGACTGGCGGTATCACTCTCATCGATATCGATAATCTTGACCGCTACAACCTCCCGCGTCCGCGTATCCTCGCTATATAGGAGGACCGTCAATTTACAGCTTTCAGCCACCTCAGGGGGAGTGTTATGGCAAGTGACAGCACTCACCCCTTATAAACCCGCCCATAACTCCCCTTCCCAATAAGCTCCACCAACACATACGGCGGCGCCGCCTCACCCGCCCTCACAGCACGCTCATTAACGCCTCTCTGCGCCTTCTCCGCGTCCTCCACCGCCCTGTCTCTAATGGCGGGGCGCATGTGGAGACGATCTATCAGCCACACCCGCGTGGTGGCCTACACTAAACTTGGCGAGAGGAAGAGGGGGCGCTCCACCGCTGGTGCTATCAGAAGCTAAAATTTACGTGTGATTTGAGGCGTTTTAGGCATTGCGATTTGGAGATGGGTGCGGGGAAGGCTCGTGGAGGAGGAACATGGTTGACAGGGCGGAGGGAAGTACAGATTGGGTTGTTTGGGGTCTGTGCGCGCGGTGTTGGGAGAGATGCATGGGGCGTCGGCATCGGCGGCGCTTTAAGGTCATTACGGGAGGGTTTCATGCCCGTGTAGGATCACTACATCAAAGGTTCTTACATGTTCAGCGAGGAACGTGAATAGATGTTGACAAAGAGAATATTCCGGCAAGTTCGGATTTATTCGCATGATCTCTAATTTGGGATTTTTATATCATGTATGTCAGCGACGGACATAACGAAGATGCTCCGTCGACTTTTGAAACGAACCACAGCGCATGGCTGATAGGGCTTAGGCACACCCGGCAGACGACCGGGATGCGTCCAACTACCGGGCCGGACTCTCTTTTAGGTATCACATTGTTAATTACAGCACTCCGATTCGTTCCACCATCCATATCATCGAGCGAACGTCAATGCAAGTATATTGTAACAAAAATATACCTTCCTTGCGAGTGGCCAGAACCTCGCAGATCAGCAAACCGAGGCCCATCCCAAATCCACTCTAAATCCACTTCATTTAAGGAACAAAACTTCCCCGAAACCTGAATGGCCAGCCAGCCCGACGTTACGCAAAAAGCGATCTTCCCTGCCAAACCACCCCATTCAAAGGGGTGAGATTGCGGGGAATACCGTGCGAATACGCGGTGCGAGTACGCATTGCGAGTACGAGGGATTGGCGGATTGCGAATTGGGGTGTTCGTTGTCAGAATCTGGGTGTTCCCGTCGCCGCTCACAATGATCGGCACGGAGCCTAATGGTATACGCGGATAGTAAAGGGGATACGCGTACCAAGGCTCCAATGGCAGCCCGCCGCAACCATGCAAGGTCCACGACTCCATGATTCCACGACGACGTCTCGTGGAAATGATGTGGTGCATTAGTTATGTCTGGCGTTCCATTGGTTGAGTGGGGCCGTATCGAGGTGCATGGCAATGCCGGAGCGAAAACAAAACAGTGATCTGCGTGCGACGCCGACGAGATCACTCCGCCGAGAATTATATTGCCGTGCCTGCCTCAAGCAAGGTAGTTGCTCCGGTAGGTAAATGCGGGGGGGGGGTATAGATGTAAGGGACGGACGGTGCTGCGGATGACGTGTAGTATTGTATATATCTATCTAGTCCTGCACATTGTTGAATTGCCCACCCACCTGTCAAATTTTCAGTTGTATCTAAGTACGAATAAGTCAAAATGAAGCTCGCTATCCTTTCCACCACACTGGCCGTAGGCGTCGCCTATGGACAAGGCTCTAACTCCGGCTGGAAGCCCGCTGGGCCAAATGATTGTAAGTTATTATGATCGAAGATATCCGGCTTTCCGGTTCACGAAATGTTAATATCACACAGTCCGCGGGCCATGCCCTATGATGAACACATTGGCCAACCATGGATTCCTCCCTCACGACGGAAGGAACATCACAAAGGCAAACGCGGTTCATGCTTTGTCTGCGGGACTCAACTTTGACCCGGCTCTTGCGAGCCTGATGTGGGACCAGGCTATCATTGCTAACCCGGAGCCCAATGCTACTTTCTTCACCCTGTGAGAACCGTCCAAGATTTTCAAATCTAGTTGATGCTAATTATATCCCCAGCGACAACCTCAACCGCCACAATGTCTTGGAGCACGATGCAAGCTTGAGGTTAGTTCTCACTCTGGGTGACGATCGTATTATCACAATACTAACTCCCACCCCCCAGCCGCGTAGATGACTTCTTCGGAAACAACCACGCCTTCGACCAAGCAACCTTCGACGAGACGCGAGTCTGGTGGACCGGACCCGTCCTCGACGCCAACATGCTGGCCAACGGCAAGTTGGCCCGCCAGCTCGCCTCGAAGGCCAAGAACCCCGAGTACACCTTCACTGAGCATACTGAGCAGTTCAGTCTCGGTGAGGTCGGTGCACCTATCATCGTTTTTGGGGATCTCGAATCTGCTACTGTCGAGAAGAAGCTTATTGATTTCTTCTTTGGTGAGTTTGGATAATCCGTCCTGGGCGCAACCCGACCGGTTTTGGTTCTATGCTAATATGAAACGATAGAGAATGAACGTCTTCCAGTTGCGCTGGGATGGACTAAGAAGGAGAACGCCGTGACGCTTGAGGATATCACGAGAATTACGGGGATTGTTGGCGAGGCTACTAGCCTCTTGACCACACCCAAGGAAGCTCCGGCGGCTAGACGTCGCTGGGACTTGCATTCTGGCCGTGGGCTTTAGATATAGCAAGGCATGAGCTTTGAGATCAAAGAAGAGACTTGATGTTGCTATTTTCTGGAGAATAGGCATGAGAATCTAAACTGTTGGATGGTTTAAATTGTAGACTGCCTGCGTTACTATGTATGTTATCATTTATGACGTTTGGATGAAGATGGAGTAGTAGTGGTGAAACGAATAACGAAGAATACAATGTCTCACGATTATAGTTATTCAAGCTTTTACCATGATAATTTGTCAATTCATTGATGTCTCACGATTATACTCACCAAAGTTTTTACCACGAGGATTTGTTAATGACCAGGAAGCTCAAGAACCTCACAGCTCAAATCCAACAAAATGCTTCGCTTCACGAGTGAAAGTAGCTGCTTGAAGCTGTGCATCGGAGCCATTCTCACGATTATTCTCACTCAAGTTTTTACCACGAGGATTTGTCAATTCATTGGCTTATGGTACATGCTACACTATCAACCCTACTTCAGAGTTCTGAAATCCAACGTTTGCCATATCCAACTATGCGTGAGCGACCTTGAATCCACCTGGAATCAAATTGGTGTAAATCTTAAGTGGATCATACTTCGACCTAATCCGCTGCAACCTCTTCAGATTCTCAGCTGGATACCCCTGGAAAACAGGTTGATCCGCATCCGCATCATTGAGATAGATGTAAGGGGACGTAGCACTGATAGCCTCCAGCTGCGCCGTAATGTTCGCGTTGACAGTCTTGATGAAATTATCAATTTTCTCATCATCTGCGCTGTCGCCCCAGGTGAAAGCTTCCTCGACCCAGAAGAGAGGTTCCTCTGCAACACCTTGTGGGCACCCTGTTCCCGAGTTCGACGCCTCGAGGAATGACGTCGTAATGGAGTTCCATGCGAGGCCAACAAAAAAGTCGGGAGAGTCAGCGAGACCCGCGGCTTTAACAGCATCGAAAAACGTGTCGTGAACAATGTCCATCGCTTCTCGTGTAGCGACCGTAGACACGACGTGGAATCGCTGGTGCAGACCGTGAGATTCTCCGCCTTCTTGGAAAGCAGGCAGAACAGCTTTGGCGAAAGCACCCATAGTTAAGGTAGTCAACGATGTCATATTGGAGGCAGGCAAAAGGCCGCCTTGGAAATCGCTCAAAATAGCCGGGGTGTTGGTGGCCACGCCGTTGTAAAACAGAGTTGCGTCGTACCGGATATCTTCAAAACCAGTTCCAAATCGTGCCACAGGAATGATAGCGGCCTTTGGATCAAAGGAGCCCTCGATAACATAGTTAAGGATGCTGTCAAGCCATTGGTCCTTAACTTCGCTGCCGGAACCGTATGAGGGATTGGCAAGACCGATGGCGGGACTGTTGAAGGTTCGCAGGACAAATTTGGTCACGATGCAGAAGGAGTTTCCACCTCCTTGAAGCGCCCAGAAAAGGTCGGAGTACTGGTTGGAAGCTGTTGCCTCGACAATCTTCCCACTTGCTAGGACACACTGTAGTTTATATTAGATTTTAATCATAGGACCTGAAGCTTGGGGATGCTTACTTCATAGGCACGCACATTGCCATTGGTCGATGCAAACCCATACTCCCCGCTGAAGAATGCCATACCTCCTCCAAGGAGAAGGCCCGGGATACCAACAGGTGCATACCTTCCCCCGACAACCATCTTGCCAGACTTTGTCTCATCGAGATAGATGTAGACATCTCCCCATCTTGGGCCTGGACCAACAGATAGCGTGCTCTGGTCTGCGGAAAGCTCCAAGGTCTTTAGGTTCGTGCTTGAGATGAGAACACCAGTGGAATTGATATTCGCGGCGTCTGGAACGGACATATGCCCTCCCCCGCGCATAGCAAAGGGAGTAGCAAATCGGACAAGGTATTTTACTGCACTTGACATTTGCTCGGCGCTGGATGGAGTGAGAATGCAGGCAGGGCCTAGCCAGGCTCCGGCGTTCCATGATACTAAATCATGTGGTCAGGGGCATATCGATAGTGAGATTCACGGAGCCATTGCTCACCTTCGTTTTCAGCAGCATATCCGGCATCACTCGGGAATAAAGTCATATTCGGATGGTTGGCCTTGAAGTATTTACAGGCGATTGGTGCTGTGCTTGGCAAGTTCGAGGCAGTGGTGGTCAAGGCAGCGCCGCCCATGGCTATTCCGCCCATCGCAAGAAGATATGTGCTACGCATGCTGAAGAATGTATCCGTTAATATGATAGATATCAGTGCACTATTGTGAAATGAACGAGGTGTCCCATTCCATATTTTGTGAGAATCAACCTCCCTTTATATCGCTCCAACTTCACATACAGATTCCCGCCAAGGAAGCAATTCGTCACGGACGGCCTCGGAGAGAATATTAGAGTAAGCATGGCCCGCTCTTCGACCCTAAATCGGTATGAGCCGCGAATATAAAAATATAGATCGACTAAATCGCGAATGCGTCAATCCTAGCCTCGTACTCGCACCCGCGAAATGATAGCGCCTCGTACTCGCACCTCCGCAAAATGGCATCGCCCGTCCGCCGTCCGCCGGCCTTCATAGTTCGGGGCTAATGATAAGCTCCGTAAAATGCTTGTGTCCACATTAGTGTATGCTCTAATCGCAGGGGTATATTAGTGACCGTTTCATCTCCACATGCACGTTGGCAAAGGCCATGATGCTGTGAACTATACGGTCCTCAACACTCCCGTTGCTCAGCCTTGTATGGATGACGCGGAGAATTATTCATTCCTCTCCACTGTAATTCCAGGGTACTACCACCGGCGTTCGGGTAGTATGCGCGATAATTATCAGTCCAGAGTAGCGCATAAGTTGGCATAACTCATTGATATATCCGATAACTAGAAAGCCTTGTCTGTTGTTCTTGGGGTTGAGCAAATGCTCTTCACCATCATCATGTTGAAGCATTGGCCGAGGCAGTCCGTTACCCCTGAGCATTTGCCGAGGCGGTACGTCACCACTTCGTACTCCATGTGGCAATGTAAGACAACAAATTTTGTTTCAAAGCTAATCTTCTCATCCATCGCTCTCCTATCCGTACATCGCAAAGGGTTTAGCGTATATACTCTATAATCTTTCTGAGAGCCGGACGCGCTTCGGCAGACGTCTTTTCGCATTATACGAGAACCGTTGTCGTCGCCACTTGAACCCTTCCGCTTCCCCGCTCTCGTGGTTGAACTAAGAATCGCCATCACCGCCAGGGAAGACCTCTTCGCAGGCTACATACCCATACTCTCTTCCAGACCGTCATTCTGCAGGGTGTTTTCTCCACCTCCTATCGTACCTTGCTGGCTCCTTGCCAATTTTTAGAGTTGGCAAGTCTTATCCAATGGACACTTCTGGCTCCCTGCCCACCACTGATGGCGCCGGACCGCCGGCGATGCGCAGGTCGCATCGCAAGACAAGGACTGGCTGCAAAGCTTGCAAGGCTAGAAAAGTTAAAGTGAGTTTGATCCTTCGTTCCAAGATGTTCCAAGCGATCTGCATACCATACATATACCTGGTGACTGCGGCTTGGAGAGTATATATATCACGTGATGCAAATTGATATCTTCCGGCCTGTTCATCAAATATAGAACTCCTTATCATATTTCCTGTTATATATATGATATTTTTTTCATTACCTATGGCTGATCTATGTTACCACTTCAATTGTAGTGCGACGAGCGAAAGCCTATTTGCCGAAGATGTGCGTACCGATCACTTGAGTGCATATCTATCTGTTGAAACCAGCGCCATTGGCCTCTGGAGGCCCATCGGAAGAGGATTCGCCGCAAACTCTTAGACCTCTAGACACAGAGAATCTTTCCGTTCAGAGCGTAACCAGTTCCAGCAAGGCCGTCGACAGTCCTCGGAGTGTTGATATGGCCTCCGACATAAACAAGCTGCACCTGGAACTTCTCCATAACTTCACCACTTCAACATGTCTCACTCTCAATAGCGACACAACGATCAGGGACTTATGGCGGATCAGTGTTCCGCGGCTTGCCCTCGAGTTTGACTTTGTCATGTATGCCGTGTTAGCCTTATCGGCGCTGCATCTAGCACGGTTTTCTCCAGAACGTTACGAATATTTAGTTGCGCAGGCCGCAATCCTCCACCAAAATGGCCTTCGTCTCGCAACAACGATTCTGCCAGATGTCACGCCAAAAAATTGCACCGGTGTCTACATATTCACAGCGATGACCTGCCTGATAACGCTGGCAAGTCCCCGAAAGCCAGAAGATATCCTCCTCGTCGGGGATTCCGGGATCTCAGAATGGCTCCTCCATTTCCGTGGGACTCGCTCCGTGATGAATAGGTCGAGAGAAATTATACTGTCGGGGCCCATGGGGCCGATGCTATTAGCTGGCCGACAGAGAAGGACGTTGAGAGCAGAGATGGCTATCAAGCAAACTATGGAAACTGATCAGCTCGAGATACTCAATAATCTCATAAGAGGGAGCGTAACCGATCCAGCAGACGTACATTGCTACGCTGGAGCGATATTTGAACTCCGTGGGTCGTTTAACATTGTTTACGCGCCTGGGTTCCAAGGTTACGAATCTGCCGATGTCTTCCTCTGGCTTTTTGAAATCTCTGATGAGTATCTCAATCTTTTAAAAGAAAGGCGACAAGAATCCTTGGCCATATTTGCCTTTTATTGCGTGATCTTGAAACGGTTTGATCCATGCTGGTATATGAATGGCTGGGCCGATCACCTTCTGGCTCGAATCTATCAACTACTAGATGAACAGCATCGGCTTTGGATACGATGGCCGATCGAGGAGACAGGAATGATTATGTATTAATAACTAAGGACACAGGTCCGCGTCAGTCATCAGCGATAATTCAGCAAACGATGCTAGGCCGCTTGTTCAAATTAACGGGCCGATGGAGACTAATTGTATCTACAGCAAGAGACATTTGCCTGCAACAAATATGCCTCTTATGTTTCGAATATTGGATACTGTTCGACATAAAGCTAGCTGTTGGCATGAATGAGGCGCTACTGTTGTTAAGCCGCGGATCATGGTAATAACGTGACTCACTCGGCCACAAAACATGATTTCCTCAGCACAAGGCAAGACCGCGTTATAAGGCCAAATAAAATTATAAGACGCTATATATTACGATCAGCGATTCAGAGATCGACTTATGAACCGCCTCGGTCCTTTGAAATGGATTTGTTCGACGAGTTGGAGAGCCTAGCAGTTGCTGCCGTGTATGAGGGGCCGGGCGAGGATGACGATAGTCCAGATGCAAACAAGGGAACAATTAAAATGTGGCAAGATCGCTTTGGCTACTTATACGAAGAAGCTGTAGCAATAATTCGGATCGCCCAAAATGCCACAAAGCCATCCACTTCAACACAACAAGTAATAC
This sequence comes from Pseudogymnoascus sp. 05NY08, assembly GCA_001662605.1. NCBI lineage: Eukaryota > Fungi > Ascomycota > Leotiomycetes > Thelebolales > Thelebolaceae > Pseudogymnoascus > Pseudogymnoascus sp. 05NY08. The sequence continues at coordinate 74,453 of KV458810.1, forward strand.
TATCGCCTGTACAAGCGCGTACGGTTTATCTTGTCAAACTCGATGGTCCCATCTCTACCCCACAAAGGGTCCAAATAGCGGCAAACCTTGCAACGATCCCAGAATCCCACCACGGAAGCAGCGGTGGCGGGGATTCTGTGTTCTGCAAAGTCGACGGCCGGGCAAAGATCGCCATAGAGAACTGGCTTTCTAAGCAGAGTGAGCATCTCTTCAGACCTCTGTTTATCCCGGTACGAATGGCGTACAAGGAACTATCCTCACAGTCACTTTACCCAACACTCGGAAAGGATACAACTCTTCCACAATTCAGGCCACAGGATCCACATCTACTCAGTGCATCCCCCTCATTTGGGCGAACACAAAACGAGTTCCCCGTTTGGTATTTCTTTTACGGCACGCTCGCTAGTGTTCCCAATATATGCACCCTTCTTTCTCTCTCCGGAGATGGCATTCCGATTTTGTACGATGCCAGTGTAAGAGGAGGTAAAATGGACTCATGGGGTAATGGAAAGTATAAGGCGCTTGTCAACGGATCTGAGGAGAGCTATGTTAAGGGATCGGCATACCAAGTTATGTCAGAAGAGCACGAGGATGCGTTGAGGAAATACGAGACTGATGCATATGAAGTTGTGAGATGTTTAATTAAGATAGGTGGTACTGCGGTTTCTGGTTGTACATTTAGAATTATAGGGGAAACTGGTCGAGATCTGTGATTAAATTCTCAAGCGGCCTTTGCTCCGCAATGGTATGTACATATAGACCGTCGCCCACGAGACAACCTCGGAAAGCTGTTCAATTCCCATTGCAATGAGAACTTTGTACCAAATATTACATCCCCTCCTCAAAGCCAATCATCTGTCTTGGCCATTCCAGAAGATCCCGATAGGACAAATCAATGTTTGTTAAAATAACACCGAAAAGATTTTTGCCCCAACCACTAATCCACCAAACTTTCTTCAATGCGTCCAGCACTATACAATAATGCCCTACAATCACCAAGGCAAGATTTTGCCGTTGATGAAGCAGATCCAGAAACTCCTTCGGTAGTGTGTGAGCCCATTGCAATGCAATATGCGGATTGTCTCTTTCCGTTTCGAGCTCGTGAAAGACGGATTTCAGTGTAGAGATTGCAAGCGTGTAAACCGCCACGTCTCGGCCATGGTTCATATCGTTTAGGCGCGCAAAGGCCGATTCTGTAGCTGTAGGTAAAGCTCCAGTGTGGTTATGAGGTGCAGGAATTATAGGAGTACCCGTCCCACGATCTAGCCCATCTGCAGCATCGACGACACTCTGCCATCCGTGTGAAAGAAGGAAGATTTGTGATAGACGATCGATGAGTTCTATCCCTGAGGATTTCGTCCCTCGCGGCCGAGAGATGCCAAAGGCATACATAATGGTGATACCTGCAAATGCAATGCTCGCTGGGTAGTTTTCCTTGTTGATATTTGAGAGAATGGAATAATACAGTTCAAGCCCTTGTGTGTGATGGATAGTGGCGATTTTGGTGTATGGTTCGGGCTCGGAGTGTGAGTCTGCAAGATGTAGGGCAGAAAGAGCGAGAAGCCCGTGGAGGAGAAATGGATGCTTCCTTGCCTGTTCAAGGATGACGGTTTGACATATGTCTTTCACGGCGAGGTTTGTTGGTGGGTTTACTGTATGTACAGTCTTGGTGAACCAGTGGATTATGAGATCTATGTTATCGAGGTTGAGTGTTGATTCATTTGTGGTTGATCGCTTTTCTTCTTGTGCTCTCGGACTATACTGAGGTGGTGAGACTCCATCTCCTGTGCCATGCTCCTCTTTGCCTCCTGTTGAGGGTAGCTCTCGATTTACCCAGATTAACGATGTTGATGGGTAGGAACAGACTACATCGCGTATAGTACACTTCTTACAGGCGGGCTTTTCCTCATCGCACTTCGATCGCAAACATAATAGAGTCAGTGACTGACCCATGATAATCGTTCCACGTACTTAAAAACTGAGCTTTAAGGGGTATGTTATAACTATTAATGAAGATGCATACCTTGATACGGCGCTGTTTGCAAGCAAGGCAACCACGACGAGGTTTTGAATGCGATTTCCGGGTCATAGCATCGTATTTGGCATTCTCTACCGAAATACTCCAGCCCACTTCTAGATTAAAGGTTTTCTAGGCGTAGCAAGCCAATCAGATGTTGTAGCAAGCACTAAGTGGCAGCAATTGAATGACCGCAGGTTCCTGAAGCTAGAGATGCAGGGCTGGCAGTATAAGGTCAGAAGCGTAGTTTTCGTGTGGTATGTACGTTTTAGGATATTGCATACGAGGGCTTGAAGTATTTAAGTGCTGATTGAAGGTTATATGGGTCGTCCCATCCTTGCTAAGCTGTTGCGTAGTCGAGACCGGCAGTCAGTGAAGTTCGGCCGCTAAGGTGCGTATTCGTTCTGCATTTCCTAAAATAGACTAGCGTAAAAGGTATTATTTCGCGACCCGTTTTAGGAGCCACAACTTCGGCGCTTAATCCCAAAACCCATGCCGATATTCTTCATTATTTTCCTATCACAGAGATGCAATCGAATATAATGGGTTTTCGTATTCGTCTTAACGACCTAGTTGTGGTAAGTCGGTTTCGTACGCGCAAGCTGCCATATATATTCTACTATGCATGACATGGAGGTATATATATGGAGGACCGCAATTTTTCATATATTCAACTCACATCATCCAACTCCTTGAATTCTGCCCCCAATAAGTCTTGCTCCAAACGAAATAGTATGGATATTACACTCATTCGGGAGCCAGGGGGCAACATCACCGGCGCCATATTTTTCCCCTACACGCCCTCGCTCCCAGCGGCGTACGTCTTTATGGGCTCGTTTGCCTTCCTTACTGTCGCACACATTATCTACATGTTTCCACTGCGGTCGTGGTACTTTCTATCCTTTATCCTAGGCGGCATCTGTGAGTCCTCTTCATAATTTTAAGCCCTCAATACTAACCCTCTCAGGCGAGACCTTTGGTTACTATGGGCGCACCAAAGCGCACCAAAACATATCTAAAGTCGGTTCTTGGATGCTGCAGAACGTGCTCATCCTCGGCGGCCCTACTTTCCTTGCTGCCACTGTCTACATGACGCTAGGCCGGTACATCATCGCTGTCGACGCCCACGATCATGCAATGATCGCGCCGCGTTGGATCACACGCATCTACATCCTTATTGATGTTGTTTGCTTCATTAGCCAATTCATGGGTGCAGGTATCCAGGCTTCGGGTGACCCTAAGATCATCGACGTTGGCAATAAGGCCATTCTTGGGGGCCTAATCTTCCAGCTCATCGCCTTTGTCTTCTTCGTCCTAATGGCTATCCGTGTGCATTCCCGGCTCAATGGCCAGCACGAGGTCTACACAGCTAATCCATCGCGCTGGCCCATGATCAGGAAGTACTTCTGGGGCCTATATGTCGTGAGCGTGCTTTTCATCGTGCGTAACTTGGTGCGCGCCATCGAATATGCGCAACAAGCGAGCAGTGGGGGGATTTCGTATGCGACGCGGAATACAGATGGGACCCTCACAATGCCTACGAAGGAGGGATCTGGCTCAATTGGCTCCAATGAGATCTTTCTATATATCTTTGACGCGGTTCCAATGGCTTTAGTGGCCTTGATCTTCTTATTGCTGCATCCCGGTAGAATGTTGAAGGCTGTGAGGAGTGAAAAAGGAGAGAGACTTCTAGAAATGGAGCCCAGGATTACAATGTCGCGCTAGAGCCTTCCCAGTGTAGCAATGAACTTGTTGAGTTTAGTAATTAGCAACATTCTACACATCGCGTACTCTAAAACACGGACGGGTGAACAGGTTGGGTACCCTCCCAACGGGAGAGGAGGTGGCTATGGATGCAATAGCCTTTTCCGTCTGCTTCTTCTCTCCATTGCATTTATTATTAGACTACATTGTCTCTAGCATGCACTACTGACACACAATCTAGACCCAATGGACCTTCACTTTCCCGACATCCATTTAGAAAGTGACCATGGCACACCCTCCACCATTACCCAGTGCACGACGTTCCAAGGCGGTGGTAACCCCGGAGGCTGCACCTCTTCAAAGCCTGAGATTTCTGATATCAACGTCCACTCCGTCCGCGGTACCATCAAGGACAGCAAGGTTAATAGTTTCCGATGCAGCGCCCCGTCAAGCCTAGCCACGATATTAAGATCACGAAGAGAACCTTGTATTGAAGTCTAACGGGGCTAAGACCAGTTCATTTTTGTGTTCGAGTGTCTTTAATACGCGCGGCCATAAATGCACGGGTCCCGCATGCGAGGGCGCGAGTGGTCCGGGAGGGTGCTACATATTTTGTGTGGCTTATCGAGATGTCTCAAATGGTCTAATAAAAATTCCGTGCTCCCAAAATACACTGGTGTTTTAGATTGTTGCTTCGAGTCGGTTTGAGACAGGGCATATTAGAGGCCGCTTTAGAATGCCGTCTGTAGCACAGTGTCTTTGATTTTGTCGCTGTCATAGTTAAGCATAATGTTTAGTTTTCACGATAACGACACCTCAACACCGACCATTGGGAGCACGTAGAGAATATCAGATAATTTAAAAATTCATTAATGAAATTTATTTCCCTCTCACTGGTGTATCGACGGGCCAATCTTACTAAAAAAAGCACACCTCGCCTGCAAGTGCGGATTCACAACCTCCATCGCCGTAGTATTAGTCTCAAGCCGAATCCGATTCATCCCCTTCCCTCCGCCCCACTGTTCCCACCTTGGGCTCCCCTCCATCCGAAACACATTCGGGTCGTACGTCCGGATAAAGCTTGTCCAGTATCCCTGCATCAAGGGAACCGCGTTCTTGTTTATCGAGTAGTATGATGCCGGCGCGGCGCCGCGCGAATACTCTGGCCCAAAAATCGCATTCACTTCAATGGTATGCGAGACGCCAAGGCCGTTGGCTTTGCTCACAGAGTCTTCGACGTTATAGCGGTAATTCCAGCTAGGGATCGATTTCTTGGCGAACACGGCGCTGAGGTACATTGCGGGACACATGTATCGCATGTGGCCGTAGGCGTCCGACGTGGTCTGCCAGTAGCGACCAGCACCAGGATATTTCTTGCCCTGTGGATAGAACTCGTCGATGCGCGCGAGATGCTCCTTCGTAAGTAGGGGGAATTGCGTCCGAAGAAAGTAGTTCATCGCCGTATCAGTGTCAGCCGACATAGGAGCGAATATTGTACCGCCGTTCGTATCATCACTGCGCCCTCGTCAGTAAGTGTGGAGGAAACTAAGAATGAGGGAACATACCCGAAAATTACGGGAACTTTGATGAATTTTCCTTGTCCAAAAAGGTTATAGGTAAAATCGGTTGTGATATCTCCATCAACGACGTTTGAGTACATGAAGAGCGGAATACCGCCCGTCCCCCCTGGTGTTGGAATGTTAAAATTGACAGCCTGCAAATCTCTTTCTGAGAGCTTTCGTAAACAAGCTAGAGTGTCAGACGCTGACTTGCAACCAGCACGTTCAACTAGGGCATCGTATTGGTACTGGCTCTCCTTTACCGTGAACTGGACTCCGAAAGACGGGCTCTCCGCAGCGGTAGCGTGGAACAGGTTATCATCACGACCTCCATATGCAGTCAAATGAAGGTCAATGGATGCTGCTCCAGCACTGCCTCCTCCGAGTGTGACATGTTTGGGATCTCCACCAAACTGCTCATCCGTTAGCTGGCTTCCAGGTGCCAAAAGAATGGAAATACTCATACGTTGCTGATATGTCTTTGCACCCACTCAAACACCTTTCTCTGGTCTTTCAATCCGATATTAAAATCGCCTCCTTTCCTAATCTCATCACTAGCCAAAAATCCATAAGGGCCAACACGATAATTAAAAGTGATAACGATAATATTCTTCTGGGAGGCTTTAACGAGTCCTACGCCACTGTAGTTGGGATTGGAATTCGAATTGAAGCCACCACCTTGAATATAAACAAAAACTGGTAGTGGTTTCCCTTGTTTGGCATTTGTAGGCGCGTAGACATCTAAAAAGAGGCAGTCTTCTGAGTACCCGGGGGTATTGGGAGGTGCAGTCGTAGAGATGCATACATCGCCAAACTGTAAAGACACAGTTATGTTAATTTCTCAAAAAATCCAATACGGCGATGCATGAGACTTACTGCGTCTGCCTTCTGTAAAGTTGTGGTCTTGAGAGGATCTCTGGGCGCCCTAAATCGCAAGTCTCCTACTGGAGGCGCAGCATATCGTATACCGAGCCACCGCGATACGCCATTCTCAAGAGAGGTCCCTTGATATGATGAGTACCCCAGATCAACAACGTTGACATCTGGCTCAGCTGGAAGCGCAAGCACAGATACAGTATATAGCGACAGTATATACAAGATAGACGCTAGCATCACGAACGAGAGGCGCTGGCAACGACTCCAGAAGAAATAAAATCACAAAACATCGAACGACAAGGCACGAGAGGCACCCACCTGATTAAATACCTACCTAGTAATCTATCACATTAATGTTAATGACCTACTAGCATGGCCTGTTCGTGACCTACTAGCATGGCCTGTTCGTGACCTACCAGTTACTGCCAGCAACTAACTGGTTACGCGTGTAATGTTCGGAATTGGCGGCGAAGGTCTGACATTTCCGAGGTTGTACCAAGCTTAATTCTGACGTTGCATTAGTGGGGCCGGTGGGCCCAATCAATGTGGGGTAAAACTCTCACCGGACACAATAAATTGTGCCGATCAAGACGAAATATTGGCCGAAGGATCTCAGAAAGAATAGAGCGCGTGTATAATATGATTCATCCCCTTCACCCGTCTCGACTCGGCCTCAGAAGTAAGGTCCAGTAGGAATGCCATGCAAGGCATGCAGCCACATGCAGCCAGATATAGGTCCGATAGGAACATAGTGTTGGTTGTATGGCCGGTATGCTTCGTTCCATTCCATAGACATGCGATGAAATTGCCATCGTTTAAACATCGCCGTTTCCGTCGAACTACATATCTTGGCATGCAACTTCAGACGTAAAGCGCCGCAACTCCGCGGGTTTGACAGGCCTAGACCGTACCATTAGCGCCGTCCGAACCCAAGGGTACGTCATCTGAGCCTCATAATATGCTTATCACAAGAGTTATAATAGTAGATCAACACTTCATTCCAAGTTAATAGTTGCTACTGCAAGCTAGAATCGTCGAAAATTTATGCGATGGTACAGGAAGACACCGGAGAGCGAAGGTGGAATGCACAGAGTGAAAACGGAGAATTGGCTGAAATAAGATCGATCGAGGCCCCCTCGCGATAGCTGAGCTCAAGTATGACAGCCATAAAGTGGTATCACGAGGAATAAATTCTGCCAATATTTATTTCTCTTAGGTTGCACATCTTCCATTCCTCCTCTATGTTCCAGCTCTCTCGCGAGCTTCAGAACGACATGACCGTCTCCAGCCGTGTCCAGCCGGTGTTTCATACGCCCTATATTCATATCGGTGACCATTAAACAACCACCCGCCACCCACCACCACGCTCTGTCGCACAGTCAGCCAACTAAATCAGGGCTCATGACTTTTCTAAGTAGTGAATTTTGATCTTATATAGCAGAGTGAGCCTAGCTAGCGTCGGGCATCAAACGTAAATTACAAATATCGCTCGACCATCAAGTATAACGCTCCGAGTCTACCGCTCCGCGTCTAACGCTTTGTATGTGACAAATATAGCACGCATAAAGCCATATATAAAAGTAAATTATCTTGTTTCGCCAATCCCGCTCTACAGCTTAAATCCACCGGGCACCCTCTTCTGGAACACCTGGAGAGGATCGTACTTATGGCTGGCTGCTTTTAGCTTCGCCACGTTCTTGGCTCCGTATCCTGTGATCGGGGTCTGGGTCTTGTGTGCGTAGTTGAGGTACTCGTACGAGTTAAAGGTCCCCTTCTTCTTGGCGAAGGCGTTGGTCTTGGCAAGCGTGTCAATAATAGCCGCAGTGACTGCCTTCTCGTCGGCTGGGTTTGGCCAGGAGGCACTCATAAGCGCCACTAGAAGAATGCGATTAGTTACGTGTCAAGTGATGCCAGCAAAGACACGAGAAAATGGTGTAACTTACGAACAAGGTTGCCACTCGATTCATGGAGGCCGAGGGAGTTCCCGCCCTTAATATCACCCCACTTCGTGATCTGGGTCGGCAATGGCTGGAGCGAAAGGGACCAAACGAGGCCCTCAACGTCGGCAACAGGCTCCAGCAAAGTGGTGGCATGGTTGAATAGGTTGGTGATGGTTTCCAGGTCATTCGCATATGTCTGAGTGTACATGATTTGACCTCTCCCATAAGGAGTGGAGCCCTCCATCTCGATACCAAAGTCGGACGTGTTGCTGATGCGCATGGTGCTGAACAGCTGGGGCTGGATGCTGGTAAACTCATTGAAAACCGGTGGGTACTCCTCCGCTTTCGTATATTCATAGTTGTTGGAGACGAACCACCCTCCTTGGCTCTTCAGGTAGCCATAGCTATTAATAATGGCACCATACTCGTCAAATTTCTTCTGGCCATTGAAGTTGACAAAGGCAGCGAGCTGTTGTGGAGCTGTGGAAATTGGGTAAACAACAGTTCCACCCCAGAATTTACCTTGGTCGAAAACTTCGAGATCAATGCGAGTGACAACGCCGAGGTTGTTGCTGCCTCCCTTAAGAGCAGACCAGAGTGTTGGGTTAGTCTTTGCGTTTGCAACGACCACTTTACCAGATGCAAGGACAACCTTGGCATGTGAGCACAACACCCCTCAAAAAATATATTGGGGACTTATTTCTTACCTCGAATTCGGTAACGGTATCGCAAACAAAGCCATAACGTGGCGCAAAGAAGGACATGCCGCCACCAGTTGTGAGTCCACCGACCCCAACAGACGCAACACGGCCACCAGATACTCCGAGACCAAGAGCATCGAGCTTCAGGTAGACATCGATCCACCTGTTTCCTGGTCCAATTGAAACCGTCTTCTTGTCCTCTGCTGGGGTGATGTGGTTGAGCGCACTCAGGTCGATATCAACTCCATCCTGAATCGTCGCTGATCCAGCCCATGGCGTATGCCCACCACTTCGGACTGCGAACTGGCACGCGCGACCCGAGAATTGCCCCACTAGTGAGAGCGTGCTCAAGATTCCGACGGCTTCTTGAACATCTTTAGTTGTTGTTGGGGACACGACACAGGCTGGTGTAATGACATTGTTCTGTTCGGAGAAGTACGAGCCAATGGATGCGTTGTAAGGCGCACTGTTTGGGAAGGAGATTTTGGAGCCCAGTCTAAGCTTCAGAATTTGGCACTAGAAAGGATTGTTAACTTTACTCCCAGGACCGGCTACGAAGCTTGAGACATTGCATCGCACTTACGCAGTACGACCCCGGCGACGTGGCCGTCGCTGCAACCGCAGCTGCAGCCGCATCGCGAGCTTCTACATTGCCGGTGGGGTTGGCAGAAACCAGGCCAACCAGGCTCAGCAAGGCTGCCGAGCTCCCAATTGAAAGCTGCATGGTCTTCTTCCTGTCTCTTGAAATGTGGGATAAAGAGGGTGCACTTGGCCTTGTCTTTCGCACAAGCAGGACAAGTCAGAGGTCTCAAGGTGAGATGAAGAAATTAAAAGTCGGTCAAGGGAAGCCTCATCATAATAAGTACTGAAGGATGCGCAGCGCTTACTTACTTTACCCACGTGTAATACCGCCATACCACGTCAGCAATCTCCGCCTGACGATCTGTTGCATTATTCCTTTGAAGCTTACCGGATGACCCATGTTTCTGGGATCCCAATGATCCGAGCAGAATAGCAAAATGGTACTGTAGGTCGCGTGGGTGAAATTTGAGGCCGATATTTCCACGGTGGTGATCGATCGAGCACTGTACCTGGGGAAAATAACGCTATTTGCAAAAAAGGAAATCGCTCTTATCGTGGTGTACCTGACCAACGATTTAGTGCCCTGCCAAGTCGCTGACAGGAACAGTGCGACATGGCAATGGTTCCGAAGCTCCGGATTTCGTCAAGGGTGCTTGCTTACTTCCTTCACACGTTATTCCCACGCAATCCGGCCCACCAGCAGCGTCGTATTCGTATTCACTTACTCTGGATACTATCATATTGTACAGTACCTTGCCGTTTTTCGGCGAAGGTAAATATTGATATTCGCAGAGCTCCGATTTATCGGTGACGATGAAGCTGATTGTAGCACCAGCGGACAAATGTCGATATCGTCAGAATTCAGGGCCAGGAACACTGTCCGTGCACAGCCACTAAACGCCGCTGAGCACCTGACTTTCAACACTAGATTCTGCCAAGACTCTACCATTGTGACGCCGTCACGGGTAACGCCAGCGGGCTTCCCGTTGGTGGATCAAAGCCGTGGGTGGGGCAAGGGACGGTATTTCAACTTTCATCCATAAAGGATTTTATTGTGCATCTTGAGTTTGTCAATGCTGAAAAGCAGGTATTTACACTTGCAGAACTCCCAGCTACATACTGGAGTTTGGTTTCTCCCCGATCCTGCGATTACTCTGCTCACACCATCAATATGATCCGGCTCAGCCACGAATAGGTTCTATTCGCGAATACGGTGGCCCAACCACGAATATCATAATTCGCGAATGGGTCAGCCGCACATAGTAATAGAACACAGACACTAATGTCGCTTTCAGGTACTATATACCGTAGGTTTTAAAGCCTAGCGTTGGGCTTATGGTAGGGATTATTATATAGAAGCTTCAAACTCTGTTGTATTTAATGCTTTAATTCTTAGTATACTTTTTTTTTTTAATAATAATGTATACTAAGAGTATTTTACGTGATATTCTTAATTAAGATAGCTTTAGCTATAGATACATGTCTTAAAGATAGTATAAATGTCCCATAGGAATAAGTTAGAATATATAGTCTGTTTTAATAGACGTTGAAGGTCACAGGTTGATAGTTGTTCTAGCTACTGAAATATAATGTGTCAACCACCCTTGCGCAAGTGCAGAGACTGTGTCAACCTCAGCCTTTCCAGTCTCCAGCTCCTTGTTCCAATCCGTGTTGATCCGCTCAACCGACTCTCCATGATATCAAAGGCCTTACACCCCGTATTAATCCCATGGCATGGCCAAATATAGGCTTACCAATTGCAGGAGATCTGGTTGGTAGGCTCCCAGATTAGAGTTTCCTTGATAAACCCGCAACCCCCCAAGTCATGCTGTTTAATTCCCCAGCACTTCTTAATGTTCTTGTCCCTGTAGATGCGATGCATGCGTCCGTTCTTCTTGTCGATGCAGACGTCCTGCTTGACACCACAGCCCGTGAAACTAAAGCATCCGTCCCCGCTAGTCTTGACCCGACCGCACTTGCCGCAATGGTTCCAACGACCGTGGTATTCCATCGTAACGAGAGGAATGGGAGGGGCGCCCCCGACTCCAGGCTGCGGGATAACTGTCCATTGGTAGATCAAGTCCACACCATCGTTGTAATCAGGGCAGTTGCCTTGGCTGCAGGCGCTGCCTCTTGCAAGAATCCCATTGGGAAGGTTGGGCGATTGGAGTGAGTCCACAATAGAGTCTTCGGCTATGGCGATTGCTTCGGTGACGGCGACTGGGGTGGCACTCACGGCGATGAACGCCATCGCCATGACTAGGGCTTGCTTGAGAGAAACCATGGTGAGGAGTTGCAATGATTATCCGAAGTATAAGCAAAAATTGATGTCCTTCTTAGCTACTGTTTGAGTTATTGCTTGTCGTGGATGCTTTCTTCATTGTGAGAATTGGCCGAGATATATATACAAAATAATAGCCCCTAAGGCGGCCATCGAAGTTTTGGTGATACCAACAGAGGTTGGCCCCAAGATGGCGGTAATCACCATAATACGAGGTCATTTGGGTCGCACATCTCAGGCTGAGCCTGCAATTAGATCGCTTTTGGAAGGCTGTATAATAATAGTCCCACTGTGGGGGCGAGCTGTATCATCGTAAGCGAATTATGTGGATACTTTAAATCCTTCGAATCCTTTCAATCCTTCAAACAACACTCTAATTCCTCAGTATAAGCTTAGACGTGTAACCGTGCGCTGGTAAACTCTAATTAGCGCTCCTTCAGGGTGTGCAAACACGAGAACAACCCTTGCTATCTAGATGATCAGTCTGAATGTGGCAATTAACGATCGGATTGCCCCTCTTATGATGGCAGCTTACAGTCGCATCTCAGTGCGTGTTGGAGCAATTAGCTCCAAATCTCCAGGCGTCAAAAAGACCGGGTCCTTCGGTATAAGCTTGGACGTAGAACCGTACAGTGGCACTCTCTAATTAGCGTTCCTTTGGGGGCCTAGACATGAGAACAACCCTTGTCATCTAGAGACACAAGTCTCAATATGGCAATTGACGATGGGATATCGTGAATGTGTTACTCATAAAACGAGTGGCAGTCATATGTGACATGGAGCGAGCCCATAATATCCCTCTAACAGCCCGAGCTCTACAGGGGATTCATGAATGTTGATCGCCCTCCTCGGTTGAGTATTTAGAGCCATGCTGCGGAGGTTGGCGGGGAGTTGGCTAGGCCGAGCTAAAATAAGCGTCTCGCGGGGCCCTAAGTTGCTGCGAAGTTTCCGAAATCCGACTAAAAATCTGGGGGGTGACAAAGGGGCACAAAATAGTAACATATGCCTATTAGATATACGACAGCTTAATTAATTACTGTATTGCTCTACTATTTCAGTATCCTGCAACCTCTGGCATTATTTTGTATTACCTAAGCAGATACCCGAGTCACACACAAAAGCCTTCCTTTTCTATGGCGGTTGAGGGGTGCTGTGGCACCAAATGCAAGGAAGGCGCCCCAGCCGCAGGATCTTTACCTTATTTGCCGTAATTCCCTTTTAATTGGCCGCTCCTTGTTTGCTTGTCGGCTTTGGCGCAAATCAAGATTTTATGCTCGTTAAGTTACTCCCAATCCCCATTGGCGGCTCTACTGCGCATCTGTCCATCTTTGAGTCTAGGTGCCAGCACAGCCTTCAACATAATTAGCAGTATTTCTACCAAGCCCCGCTTTAATGTACTGTACGTTAGCAGGATCGTTTCCCCTCCCACCCCTTCGGTCCACATATCCCTGGAAAGCTACTGTGGATAGGCAAGAGCTCTTACCCAGAGAAACCCCCTATTGATTATATCGTCGGCCTCGGCATAACCTCCGCCATTGTGATGAACCCATCCCAGACTGATTTGGCTAGCCCTCTAGTCCGCTAAAAGCACTGCCTCAGTCATCGTTATTTGCCTAACTAGCCCTAGGGTATACGTCGCATAAGGCGCGCCTACGGCACATTACTTCGGAAGGACGGAATAGACTATGTTCCCCGCGAATGGGGGTCCCAGGGTGTCGCTAGTGAGTGCTATGGGGCCCAACAGTGGGGCGGTAACGCTGAGTAAGACGCGTAGTAGGGGGTGCAACAATCATAGCGGGGAGGTAAAGCAAAACGCGGGGTTAGTAGTAACTCTGACGACATTCATGTATGGTGAATGGAACGATATTAGATGGTGTTGAGAACGATATTATGAGAATACCTTGGTGGCCGGTTTCACGAATCGGGATGGGAGCACTGCCTCTAGTTCCACAATTGGCAACAGCTATTAATCCAAAGTTCTTATATTGTCTTGTTAATATCGATGACTATATAGGGAAGGTAATAATTGGCGTTCAAGCCTTCTCAGTATGTGAAACTTCCTTCTTTCCTGTTATAGACCCTTGATCATCCCCAATTGCCATAGCCTTGTCCGCATTGACATCAAGACCCATTTCTCTCATCGCATTCGTACCAAATAGAGCATCATGTCCGTCGAAAATTTCTGCTACTTCCTCGAGACCCAACCCTTTCGTTTCCGGGAAAAAGAAGAAAATCAACGTGAAGTTAATACCGATGACGACGCACCAGACGATATAGTACTTCCATGAGATTGCATCCATTGCAACTGGGTTGGCGAAGCTGTTGTAGATACCAGCAAGATTGCCGGTTAGTTGATACAACATGGATGCCTTCGCACGAAGAGAGTACGGCACGACTTCCATGATGTACGTCGGCGCCACGGGCGAGCACATGTGATAGCAGGCACTAAAGATGAAGATCATGAGCAACACCGCAGCCGCAAACCCCTTGTCTTTGAAACCCCTTTGCTCGTAGGTAGCGGAGCAGATAGTCCAGATGATATAAGATATCCCCATGCCGCCCATACCGCAGAGAAAGAGACGCCGGCGGCCCATCCGATCGACGAGAGTGGCAAAAAAACAGGCAGTAAGGAAACTCCACACGGAAAGGCAGGCGTTGATGGTAAGCTGAGTTGTGGAGTCGGTGATGTTGATCGTTGTGAGTACCTTGGCTAGGTAGTACGACGTCAGACCGTTGCCGGACCACTGTAACATGGCGGGGATAAAGAGAGCAAGAAAGAGGCGGTGTCGATTGCCCTTGGTGGAAATCCATTCGGCCCAGCGGGACATCTTTTGCACCTTTTCAACTTCTAATGTCGCAGTAATCTCAGCCATTTCAAATCGTACCAGTCGTGAGTTTGTGTCTCCATTTCCATGATATTTGGTCAAGATGTCCAATGCTTCCTGGCTGCGATTGTTGTAGATGAGCCATCGAGGGGACTCTGGCGCAAAGAGACTCAACACCGCCTGGATGAGTGAGAAAAGGCATTGCAGAACGCTTGGGAGTCTCCAAGTCCACGAAGAACCGGTCATCCGGCGTGTCCCGAATGTGACCCATGCCGCAATAAGTGATCCTAGTGGCCAGGTGACAAGATAGAACGAGACGAGTTTGCCGCGATGTGTAGGATATGCGACCTCACTCAGAAGTGGTGGGGCAGCCGTAGCCACAATTCCGAGACCGAATCCGACAAAGAACCGCGAAGCAACGAACATGCTGTAGTTCCGGGCAGCAGTCTGTAAAATCGAGCCAAATATGATAATTAGAGAACCTCCACAAATTGGGTATCGTCGACCAAATCGCTCGCAGAGCTGTGATGAAACCAAAACGGAAATCAAAGTACCGCCGGTAGGGCCAAACGTCATGGCACCAAGCCGGGTTCCTGTTGGTTTGCCGAAGTAACTCTTCCACTCAGGAAGGGATTGCATCCCATTGAGCATACTGCTGTCATACCCGGAGGCGATTTGGGTGATGAGCGCACATAACATAAGAGTATTGAGCTTGATGAGTGTTGTGTCCTTGTACCATGGCTTGCGCCCTTGTGGGATTACATCTTTAAGTTGCAGTCCCTCGAAGTTGTCGGAGTGTGCGAAGTCTGCCATGGCTCCTCTTGGATATAGCAGTCCTCTTGGCCCGGCGGAATTGTATGAGAGAAAATATTTATCATTGGGAAAGGTCTCATGAGGCTTTCTTATAAGCATTCCCCGCAATTCGACAAACCGAGGGCTGGGATGTGGGGTTAAGGCTAATCTGGCGCGTGGGCCTCTATACTCCGCGAATTAGTTATGGGCATCGTCGGAGCTGTCACGCAAAAGCTTTGGTGTTCAATTGTTAATCGCGTGGGAAAAAGGTCGGCGTATCTTCCGCGCGGAGCTATCGCCAAATTGGGACGGGACAGATGCGGGGCAACGTGCGTCGGGCGAATGTGCCCGGGGGGATTTTTTCCGATGTACGAATCGGATTGACTGGCCCAGCATTTGATTATATCGGCCGTTAAAGGTAATGAAAGGTGGCACCATAAATGTAGGGGGGCGTAAAAAGGGACTAGCCATCTACTCGTTGCTTTTGTTGACATTGAGAATTTCCAACTGTGAAGTTGCCTTATTGCTCTGACGAACAACCTAACTTGGTAACTCACAAATCATGCACACTTCGGATATCCCAACTTCGCTACAACCGGATGATTCTCTTGTGCTTAATCAGGAAGCGCTCGACAAGGCCTCTCCGATGAGTTCCGGGGAATCAAAAGACGGATCGGAACACAGTGCGCTGAAAACTCCTCCCAGTGATACATCGGTGTCGGACTACCGGTCTGGGGAAACGGTCATATCACAGCCTCCAAATGAATCTTACAACATGGAAAATCTTCTAGAGATATTCTCAGAGAATATCCTTGCTAAGACATTAAGAGTGGCAATAGAGGCGCTGAAAAATAATGTACACATCCATCCAAAATGTAATTTTGGTTAATTTCTAACTATTTTTCATTAGAATCCGCCCACAGTATATCCTGAGTTCGTTCCACAGAGAGGCGAGGATGCAGGGAAATATTTTCTGCGGGATGCAGATTTTTGGACGTGTGGCTTCTTTCCTGGTATTCTGTATTTGTTGCGAGAGCGCGCAGTCAAGTATCCACGAGTGTTCCCGTATCTCGGTCACGAAAAGGACAGCCTTCACTTTTCGAGTTCATTACTACGCCAGGAACTTATTTCTCTATGCAAGGACTGGACAGAACCTGTGGAGGCAATGAAGTCGCGAACAGACACCCACGATATGGGGTTTATCATTCAGCCATCCGTGAGAAAGGATTGGGAACTAACGAGTAACGAGAACAGTCTGCAAGCTGTTTTAACTGCGGCAAAAAGCCTTGCCAGCCGGTACAGCCCTGCTGTGAGCGCAATCCGCAGTTGGGATGTGTTGAGTCAAGCAAATGTCTCAATCACCAGTATGACGCAAGACTTTTTGGTTATTATAGACAGTATGATGAACCTTGATTTGCTGTTCTACGCCTCGTCGCATTTTTCAGACCCAGTTTACGCTGAAATTGCAATCACCCACGCGAAGACACTCATAAAATCAAATCTTAGGCCGGAAACACCACCTGGTCGA
This sequence comes from Pseudogymnoascus sp. 05NY08, assembly GCA_001662605.1. NCBI lineage: Eukaryota > Fungi > Ascomycota > Leotiomycetes > Thelebolales > Thelebolaceae > Pseudogymnoascus > Pseudogymnoascus sp. 05NY08. The sequence goes on from KV458810.1 coordinate 91,258, forward strand.
ACGGATACGCGATATAAGGGCATGCTCTACTCTCATTATCACGTCATCAACTTTGACGCACAAACTGGAGAAGTAAAAGAGCGTCGCACAGCCCAAGGTTATACTGCAGAGTCAACTTGGGCCCGTGGTCAGGCATGGGGTATTTTCGGATACGCGCAGACGTATAACTGGTCCAGGGATAGAGAGTTTCTCTCTACGGCGTGCGGCATGGCAGAGTATTTCCTGTGGAGATTGGAGACGTCGCCAGCCTGTGTCGAGCGGCCAACGGCTGGATCCGGATCACCAACTATTGGTCGTTATGTGCCGTTATGGGATTTTGATGCTCCAATCGAAGATGAATCCAACCCTCTCCGAGATTCTTCAGCGGGCGTCATTGCCGCCAATGGCATGTTGCTTCTGTCGCAGTCGATGGTGGAACTTGGCGACGAAATTCTGGCAGAGAGATACCGTTCAGCAGCAATAAGAATTGTCACTGACACCCTGGAATTTTCTCTGTCGACTGAAAAGGCTAGATTTGCAGACCACACGGGGGGGGCAGAAAAGATCCACGTCGAGGATGCCGTGGCAGGCCAGCGATTTGACGCTATTCTGAAGAATGCCACAGCCAATCACAATTCCAATGATCATGATCGTTACAGCGATCACGGTCTCGTATATGCCGATTATTATCTGCTAGAATTTGGCAATCAGCTTTTGAGGATGGGCCTCTTCTAATGCATACGCTGTGTCGGAAATGTACCGCCAGACATGGAATTCGACTGATACCTTACAAGTTTACATATATTTAGAGCCTCAATACATACATAAATTCGGTGCGCAGATGATAGAAATAAATTGGATGCGAAGAAGGCACCTCGCGGTTTAGGTAGCTCGCAATATGAGTTATTTAAAATCAGTATAAATTTATGTGAGAAATATGTTTACAATTATGTTTAAGATTTAATTACGAGCGAGTAACCTAAAACTATGTTGCCGTATATAATTATCCTTCAATGATGATGCTATCTTGAGTGGACTCTAATGAAGTTTGTCGGCCCTGAATATGAATCCTAGGAATGTCCAGGTATCTCTCTCGAAGCGTCCTGCCATTCGTGTGTGTATCATTTGGTGTTGAGATAGCGAATACGCTTGTCACCAACTCAATCTCGGACGTCGAGTCAAAGTCGAAGATCTCGTGAGTTGTAATTGGGATAAATGTTCTTTGGGCGGTCAAATTGGTGTTGGAGTCTGGCTTCATTGCAACATGCTCAGTCGTAATAGGCGTGTCACCAGAACGGCTAGCAATGCCACGAATACCGCTTGCACCAGCCGTGGATAAGACGAGAGCGCTGGTACCCGACGAGTAGACCCCTTCCTCCCCAATTTTGACATCGAGTAGGGAAGAATCATCATCTGATAGAAGTGGAAGGTTCCTCTTGGTGCTGTTGGCTGGAACTCGGGAGATGGCAAACCCGCCTTCTACCAGATGCAAGCTGTCGAGCTTTCCCGGGCGATTGAGCCGTATCCGATGGATACGAACATGCCAATCAGGCCAGCGATTTGTTGGCGGGATAAGTGTCGTAGTGACACTCACTTGTCCGTCTTCCCAGGGACGCCATTCTACACGTGCCAGTGGTACCGTCTCTGCAATCGACGATGACACTAACTGTAATTTCGTAGTCGAAAACTGAACTGGTGAACATTTCCATTTCACGGCCCATGTACATGCGCCGTCGCGGCTGAGAGCTAATGTGCTGTCGGGTGCAATCTGCTGGATTAGCGGACCCGTAGGAACACTAAAACTGAAGGCAGATGAGTAGGCAAATTTGGAGTATTTCGCCTGGTTTGCTTTCATAGGCCAGGCAACAAACTGGCCCGGTGACAGGAGGAAGAGGTGGCCACCATGTGGCTGATTGCATATGATTTGATTCGGTGGGGGGATCACCTCAACGGGAGCAATGTCTTCTGGGGTAGAGCTCTCCAAGTTCGCTTTTTTAACAGAAGAAAAGACAGGATACGGAGCTTCTGGGGTAGACCAGAATTCGTGATCCTTCCCCAGACATATTACAACCATGGACTTAAGACTCCAATAGACTGATTGAGGAGAGTTGTAGTCTTCAGCCATATACATGTTTCTAGTACTGGTGTCAGTGGGAAACTAATAGCCGCTATTAGTTTCAACTTACGGGTACATATATCCAATATTCAAAGTCCCATCGGGATAGAATATATCATCGGAGTGCTGAGCCCACCATCGAAGGTGTCGAAGTAGAAATCCCTTGACTTCGCCCGGTGAGGATACAGGAGTGGGCATGTCTGGCACTTCAGCGACTGCAAGCGCAGCAAAGAAGCCGCCACATGCAAAACGATATGTCAGAGAGCGTCCAAACGGGATAGCGGCACCTGTGTGCTCATTGTTAGTACTATTGTTATAAACTGTATTTACGACTCAACTGTTGAGGGCTAGAAACGACTTACCATTTGCATCAAAGTATCTCCAGAAGGAACTTCCGTAGTCTCGAGCCCGCTGCTGGTACATCGCTGTTCGTTCAGGATCTAAGCCGACCGCAAACTTGGAATACAGCAGTTGACTGAATTGTATAGCAAAGCTACCAGAGTAGTAGTCAGCTTGACGCCCGCATCCAATCCTATCATGCCGCCGATGTTTCACACTTTCTCTCGCTTCCTCGGCTTCTTGTTCAGGCGTTTGCCACGGCCCGTCTCCAGACCAGCCTTGGCTAATATAGAATGAATCGACAACGGCTAGATCTCGTTCCATCTCCTCTTTTAATTCCGCATGAGGGATACCTGCAACGAGTACCAATGCCAGGTTAGAGAAGACACGGAACCATCTCCAGTTATTCAATGGCATGTCCTTTCCATTCATACCACGCAGCCACAATACAATGTTGGCTCTAGCGGTTTCCTCAAGTGAATGAAAGAACTCATTTGGCGCAAAAAGCAATGCGCAGGCAATAACTTCGGCTTCGACCATGCGTTGATCGCCATTATAAATGGAACCCCAGTATTCGGGATGATCTGGGTTTGTGCCTGCACATATTCCGTTAATCCAAGGCTGAGCCAGTGACCTGATTGTCTCGGCATGGGCCTGATCAGACTGCGCTGAATGTAGCAGGGTTGAAATCACCCAGAGTGGGCGCGCATAGCCTTCAAGGCGTGCAGCACCCTCGTCAAAGTGAGCACCGGTCGAGGTAGGCAGACGGACGAATGCTCCGCTGGATGAAATGTGTGGGTGCAGTGGCTTAATGAATGCGATTGCAGCTTGAATGATATCGTCCCTGTCCTTCAACGGATTGTCCGAGAATCCCGGAAGTGGTGGCATGTTGATAGTATACGCTTTTTAATGTGTTGTTATTCTACACTGTTTTTACCCCGCGGCGATAATAATATATGGGGAGCTCTGTCTGTTATTTTCCTTCTGTGGTGGGGTCTATCGGACTAAGTCTCGGAGGAGTTTGGAGAGCTCGGAATCCTTGCCGGTTCCCTTGGAATAGCTACTTTGCCTTACATACAGCTATTTGAAATAGAATACCATAGTACATGCACGCATATATAGTTCTCTTTAATGGAACTAGGAAGCTCTTTTGAGTTATTTCATAGTTTAAATAATAAATAATCGTAATTCTGGAATTATTTCGGAATTAAGTGCATATATTTTAATAAAACAAGCCATCAAGTAACGAACCCATTAAAAATTCGTTTTACTGGATGTATGCTACATCTGACGCAAAATACGCGTTGTTCAAACTAATAATCCTATCCATTTCCGAGTACTGCTGGTCTAGCAGAATCGATGTAACCGCGGTCAATTCATCCGGGCTTCCTGTGTTGTAGCCCATCCGCGCCGAAGGCGAGTTTAACATCATCGGATGATTTTCTGCATTGTTTGAGTTTCCGTCGCTGGCATTAAGTATACCTGGCCCTTGAGCGTCCATAAATTGAGAGGCATGATACGCCGAGGAGGGCTCCGGGTGTAAACCATGTAGAGATTCCTGTGGGATATCTGACGTGGAGTCATTTAGTGACGAAACGCCCATATAAGTTGGGGCATTGCTTGGACGCCGCTGAAATGGAGACATCCCTGATATATGGCGAACCTGTGCACTTTGATGATCGCCATTGGTACTAATGACTGCGTCAATACGGGTAGTTTCTACCTCGCTGGCGTATCTATCAACTCCGTGCCGCACACCTTGACCATTCTGGCTATCCTGAGAAATAACTCCCTTTCCTGTCCATTCGATCTCATTCGAGTACCCGAGAACATCTAACTTAAACGTCCTATCGATTATACATTTGTTGTATATGTCGTTTAGCTGGTTGAAGTACTTAGCGGTAGAATTTTGTTGGCTTGCGGGTTGTGCGCGATTTTGGCCTGACCAGCGTCCCGACATGATGTCGAGAAATTTCATTAGAGTCCAGTAATCCTTTGAAAGGTCCGTTTTGTAGTAGCGCCAGTGAACTGTGATATTGGATCAGTATGTCAACTGAATGGAACACCTGGTCCCACGAGGAGATCATGAACAAACCTAAAAGAACGCGTGCACTGACAAAGACGCAAAATGCAAACTGGTTATCTACGACGGCCTGAGCAGGAGAGTTGTCCATATATTTTTGAGTGATATTGGCCGTCTCGGAAGCTGCAGCTTCGCAAGTCTCCGCGCTAGAGAGTGTGGGAAGCTTGACAACCTCAAGCCACTCGAGAGGCGGATAGGCGATCCGTTGATGCAACAAAATCATCGATGTGTTGTGGGTGATATGCGCAAGAGTCAAGTTCGGGTCCATAGTTACCACTGTTGGCTGGCGTGAAATATTCGAATCTTTCCATTTCTGCGGTAGGAACATTTTCCAGCTGTAAACATCGGTTAGTAAGGGCGGTGAAGAGTATTCGTAGCTCTAAAACAAATATGCGTACCTAACCAACCGTAAATCCAACTCCTTAAATCTCATGAGCCAGCTGCCCATTTCTTGTCGATTGCGATAATTTATTTTCTGCTGTAGGAAAAACGTCGTAACGCGACTCAACGACTCGGTCGCTTCAACCCGATACGCGAAAGCACCCACAGTCGACAAGTCAACCTTTTGTTCTGATGCGTCGGGTTCACGAACACTTTCTGCACCTTGGCGATATCGATCTCGAGATGATTCAGCGGCATTATAGTCTCTTGGGAGAAAGGCAATTAGATTTCCGATTTTCCCTTCGGATTTGTCCCAGATGCCAAAAAAAGGGGTCGTGACTGCCTCTTCATTGTGCCACAGGCCTCCATCAGCCGGCAGGCGTCGATGGACATCATTTGAAGTTAGGCTAGTATTCCAACTATGAAAGTTAGTTTATATGCCTCAACTTTATCAGAGACGTCAAACAAACCCAGTGGTCACAGAACAAAACCTGCCACCCGTTCTGTTAGACTTATTTCTTGTAAGCATTCTTATGAAGGAGGAGGACGTACCTATCCAAGTTGAAAATTGTCCAGAACACTCTTCGCCGCTCTTCTTCCTCCACCCAATTTTCTGACGGGGGCAACGAAGGCCGCGGCTGGAGCATTGGACCACTATCATGGTCCTCGGACTCAACACTTAGCTGAAGATATTCTACAGTCCTTGTTAAAGAGCCGACAAGTGGCCATGCACGAGAGACTCTTCCAGACCCGATCTATATGAAAAGGGATGAGTTAATTCACTAACGCACCTTAAAATAAAAAAGGAGGGGGGCAACGCACATCTTCGAAGCATATAATGACCAGTGCCTGGAGATTCTCAACATGCAACTCATCCATCGCGGTTAAAATTACAATTTTACGGGACCGTTCACAGATGCTCTCAATATCGCCAAGATCTACTGTGATCTGTCTGCGATTAACATGCTTGAGCATCGCTACCAACATGGCGTGCAGAACAACCTCCAAGCGGTATTTGTTGTTAGGGTCTTTCAGCCGTCGGCGAAATCTCTTCTCATGGAAAACTGGGATCCATGGCTGAACTAACAAAAAATATAGATCAATAACTGCCTCGAGAACCTCCGGTGGTGGTAAACTGTCCGATAGATCAGCCAAGTCATCTGGCTCAATCAATCCTGTCTCCGCCCTTCGCCGTTTATTAGACGGCGAAGATGAGGCCTCAGCTTGTGGCTGTGGCTGTTGCTGTTGTCGTTGCTGCACATCTTCATTTTGATGCCGAGCGGCGATAGCATCTGACGTCTGTGACCAACGCCTCTTTCGCCGTGGTTGAGCTTGCAGTTGCTCAAAGAGCAATTCTAGCCCATCACGAATTGCCGACGCCGTATCTCTATTGCTATAAGAGGCTGGCCGCTCGCCTTCTCCCGAGGCCGCGCCTTGCTCAAAAACGGCAGCCTCAAGGGCGTCTAATTCCTGTACCGTTAAAATTGCAATTTTCAGAGACTAACTCTTTCATGGCTCGCTTACCAACTCGTCTCCTCAATGCTTCAACTGCTCCGGTTTTGAGACCAGGTTTATCGCGGTCACCGTCGTATGCGCAGACCGACCCTAGATACCCATCCTGTGAATACAAACATACACTCCGGATTTCTTGACCGTGGACTGGACTAGTGGGATACCAAGCTTACCTTGTCTTCGGCAATGGTTGCACAATGGAGTTTCTCGTGAGCACCGAAGCTTACGCTTGCGACATGCCCCACAGGCAGGCCGGTCGTCCACTTGGCTCAAGATAGGAGGCTCTGACTCCATCTCAGTCACTGGTCCGTATTGCTTTGCATTCCTCCGATGTTGGGTTTACATGACTGTGAAGGTGTCTGAGAGGTGTGGGGATGCCCTTCTAAATATCCCGGTAGAGCTCGCCCGATGCCCGAGCTCTTTCAGCCGACGGTGGTAGTTGTCGCCTGATGCCGAGTAAAGTGCGGGGAATAAGCCTCCAAGGTCCACAATTAACACACAGGGGCCCATATTGTGCGGGGAAATGCGTGGGACAGCAGACTACCAACCCCAAATGTCCGGAGAATTGTAATTGTTTTTCCAAATATCCCACCTTGCAAAGCAACCACATTTACTTTGTATCTTCCCCTCAACTAAAATGACTGACGGGCACGTGCACTCCCAGCATGAGAGCAGATTGCTGTCTATGCCTGCCGAGATTCGTCAGGCAATATACGCCCTGCGACAGAAACGCGTGGGTCTTCCACGGTCAGACCCACGCGTTTCTGTCGCAGGGCAGAATTCACCTGTCAGTATGCCTGCAGCCCAATTTGGGAGATCACCATCACGATGGCCGCGAGCGTAGAACTACGGCCAGCTATGACACTGATCCTAAGTGGGCCCGCCGTCTCCGATCTTCGTGGGGCTCCCATTGGGGATGTGAAGAGGCTGCATACGCAGAGACAGACTTGCACGAGCATCGCCGCTATCATACTTACGACCTTTTTTTTGTGTGTAAGAAAATGTAAACAATTTATTTTATTCGTCCCTTAAGCTCGCTCCTTGCTTATAGTCGCTTCCCGCCGATAGGTTTTTTTATGTCTGCGACTTTGTCGTTAAGACAACAGCGATCAACATCACGGATATAGACACCTTGGAAAAGTGGCTATTGAAGCCAAATGAGCGAAGTAGTGGCTCAAATTGCGCCTGGGACTTCTGCGACTACATAGGTCTTAGTATTCGTAAGCTTAACGTCAGCTTCCGACTCCCACTAGCCTTCTACGAAGCACTACAGAAAGATGAAGATGAAGACTTGGTTTCGGTAGCCGGTCCTCAAACGAGAGCAGTATCAGTAGCATGCGCTGCATGGGAGCGTCTGTGGCCGGCCATCTGTCAACTGCCGCAACTTCGCAGCCTCCACGTCTGGTTAGACCACGACGATGTACCTTCGTGGTCATTCGTCAACGAACGCGTAGCTCTGCGTCCAGTAATCGGTGCTTTATTAGCACGCAGGCAGGCTCGCTCTGAAGAGGAAACAATGCCGCACATGGATGTCGCGCTTAATCTTCCAAAGTTGCATCCACGTTATGCGAAACCGGATACTCACTACTTCCAAGAGAGTCCGTCGTCACTATTCACTATCGAGCGACGATTTCGCCAGCGCTGGCATTGCGAGGAAGGGCCTATAGGTAACTTGAAAGTGGGATACAAGGCTGACTTTTCCGTCCTGCACGAGCTCCCGGATTTTATTATAGAACAGGACAGGTGTAGTCGAAGAGTCGATGGCGTGGCGGTGCATGAAGAAGACATAACGTTGGAAGAAGAAGAAATGACATTGGAAGAAGTCGAGCGTCTTGAGACACAGCTTTGGGAGAACGGTGCTGCAAACGTTTACGAATTTATGTCGCAAGGGAATTACAACCATACTCAAGATGAAGACACGACTTACAGTTACAGTCGTAGATTTCCAGGCTATGAATTCCGTGGTCCATAGTTTCTTCAAGTCCCAGAGGGATATAAATAAACCACTCTCTATATCTTCGTAGAGATCAACTACGATGGTCTTACATAACTGTATATATACCCTTGTATGATACCTTCTAAATCAACATCGGGCCTATCTAGACTTTCACGATGTAAACTTAGCATCAGCTTTGTTAGGCAGAAAATATACGCAATGGCGTATAATCTCCCAAGTAAATACACGAGCTTTATTGACGCTAGATAGAACTAGTATACCGGCAGTGACTGTGTTGTGTAGGGGCTAAATACTGGAGTATATTTGTCGTGGTGGGCGTTTGGTGGTACGGAACACCCCAGTTCAAAAACTCTAGCTTCCCCTCTCACGGCCAAACGCTATCTTCACACTTCCACAACTGCTCTTACGAACATCTCAAAAATCGCTGACCGCACAATTGAGGCCATTAAACCAGTCGTTTCTGTAATTTATTCAGCCCATAGATAGGGGAAACGCCTAATACAACTATTTCTGCTAGCAAATCGCTGATTCCACACAGGATATTCCCAACAAGAGGGGTAATAGCGAGAGCACCAACACGCCACGGGAAAAGCACAATGAACGTCGACATCGGTAAACTGTGCAGAGATTTAGCTTCTGGGACCGATGATGGCGCATTTGGATATAACCTGCTTAGGTGGGCGGGGAAACAGGAAACCATTGATCAAGTGTTGAACAATCCGCTTCTACAAGCTTCTCGCGACAAGCTCCAGAGTGCTGCGAAAGAGCTTCGAGGCAAGGACATCCCTGTGCTTCCATTCCGGCTGTTCAAGCTGTTCGATACTGTGGGCGATCGCCTTGGATACGAAGCTCCTTACTTCTCGCGGCGCAAGGTCCTGCTCGTCTCTGCTCTTAGTGCCTGGTTATGGAATGACCCAGAAGATATTGCGACGCTCGAGGAGTGTATTTGGGCCCTATGTGACGACTACACGTGGAGTTTGCCTTCGCATATGCACGGGTCTAGCCTAACTATTGAAACCAACGTTGGTTACTCCAACACCAGCAAACGCCGCGATGCCGCATTGAACCTCGACCTTTTTGCCTGCGAGACTGGTTTAGCACTTGCGGAAATATGTGCTCTACTCGGTGATAAACTCAATCCTTTTATTGTCGAGCGGGCACGATCAGAAGTCATGCGTCGCGTCATCGATAGCTACATGCAGAAAGAGACTATCCAGCATTGGGAAGTGTTGGACAGTAACTGGTGTGCAGTTTGCGCTGGTAGCATCGGTAGTGCCGCTATGCTTCTCGTTGAGAACGATCTCGATCTCGCTGCTATTCTCCGAAATTTGCTGCCTGTAATGGAAAGGTATATCGCCGGATTCAGCGAAGACGGTGCCTGTACTGAGGGTCTCAATTACTGGACCTATGGAATAAGCTTTTATGTCGTGTTTGCGGAGTTTCTCAACAGGCGAACAGCGGGGAAGCTTGACCTGCTCTCCGATAAAAGATTTGCTCCTATCGCTTTATTTCAGCAAAATTGCTTCTTTCCAGGAGCTGCAACGCTCACTTTCTCGGATGTTGAAGCAAACGACAAATATCGGCCAGGCGTGACATGTTTTTTGGCAGAGCATTTCCAAGAAGTGATGGCCCCGCCATTGGAGAGCGCCATGGATATAATGCACTCGCATTGTTACAACTTTGCTCCTGCTCTAAGTGATTTGCTATGGACTACAACCACGCTTGTGTCAAAGCAGGCACAGCCTCAGCCCTGCGTGGTATACCCAAAGGCTCAGTGGCTGTTGTGCAGCGGCTATGATGGCACTGGATTTGCGGCAAAAGCAGGCCATAATGATGAGGAACACAACCACAATGATGTCGGAAGCTTTCTATTTTCAAGACATGGCGTAATGCTCCTATGCGACATTGGCAAGGGAGAGTACACGAAGTCATACTTTGGGCCCGATCGCTACGACACCTTTTGCACCTCTTCCAAAAGTCACAACGTCCCCATTGTCGATGGGCACGGCCAGCGTGATGGGAGAGAATATTGCGCTCGAAATGTCAGTTTTGGTCATAATGGATCAATCTTGATGGACATTGCCTCTACTTACGCCGTGAACGGGTTGACATCGCTGGTGCGACGCCTCTCGTTTGATAATAAGGCAGGGCACATGAGCCTTCTCGACGAGATCAAAGTTTCTCGGCCAATGGAAGTTGTTGAGAGATTTGTATCATTTGTGCGCCCACGCATAGAAAATGGGGCTGTGATAATTGAGGAAGGTTCCACCAGTTGCACACTTTTGACCAAAACCTCTCAAGACCCCCAGATTGGTATAACCGAGCATATGAACCATCAAGGGAAAAGTGTGGCTGTATATACCATTGATTTCATTCTTTCCTTGGAAGGGAATGCGGTATTTGAACTTGTCGTGTCATAAATTTTGCTCGGCTCAAGAGAGGGCATTTGGTCACAATAGAAATCATGAAAGCGGAGGTATTATTCAGGAATTATATAAATTGCAGATTTAAATGCAGTACAAACAAATTCTATTAATCACTGGATTTTGTAGGCTTTGTTGGCTTTGTTGGCACTTTCTCAGCCGTCAACAAATATCCCAGTACTCTTCTAACAAGATCTTTCCGCGGCTCAGCTTGGTCGTCGTTACTCAGCGCATGCGAAGCACCCGGTATCACTGCACTATGGTCTCGGTCCCATATTTGGTCTCGTCCATTATGGTTAACGGCGTTCATCCACCTCGCCAGTAAGCCCTCTTTATCAACGTAAGCCGGAACCGCTTGGTCTGCTCCCGAGTATAAGACCATCAGCTTGTGATTTAACAGCCCGCGCTCTTTGATCATTCCAAAGGTCTTCGCTAACTGCTCATCGCCAATATCCGAACTGAAAAGGTCATCCTCCTCCGGTGCCAGCGGGCTTTCCGGACTGTTGAGACTCAAAAATCTTCGGCTGCTTATTGGAACATTGGGTAGGTAGCCGATCTGACTGGTCAGAGATAAAGGTAACAGTGTATCGCAGGATGAATCGCGATCAGCCTCCTTTGCTAATACTTCTAGCTTCTGGTATGCTGCTTCGACCTCGCTCGGTGTTTTGCCTCCAACCCCCATTTCCCTGCACAAGAAGATTACTTCTCTGTCCGACACTGGTGCTTGCATGATCGCTCCGTCGATTTCCAGACGTTTGACATGCTCCAACGAGGGATCGAAGGGTGCGATGCCTGTGTGAGGATTTGGGCGATACAAGTAATGCATAACAAATTGACTTCCGGAAGAATGACCCATGAGGACGATTTTTCCGTCGCCGAATTTGCTGGTCTTGTAGTCTTTGATATATTTTACGCATTCGGCGACCTCATTCGTGTCTCTGTCAAGATGTCCGAGACCCCATGATTGGTAGGAGGATGTGAGATTTAACGTAAAGAGCGACCAGTCCGTTGGTTGTAACGCGCGTACGATATCGGACATATAGGATGTAGTTGCGAGGCCATCTCCTAGACCTCCAAGGAAGACAATGCTGTGAGGCTTATGAGTGACGCTTGCTGTATATTCAAAGGTAACAAGAGTCTCCTTCTATTTTGCATCTTGTTAGTTACCTCTATAGTGATGGATAGTCGAGGTGAAGTGCAAAACGTACGTAATGGTGCAAAATGCCCGGAAGGCCTCCTTTGGGCCAGAATTTGGAACACATATTGAATTGAAGATAGGAATATGCAGATTTTGGGGGTCACTGAAATTGGATGTAAATATTTTGGGGGTCACTGAACTGAAGTCGAGAGAAATCCCGACAGTAACCTGTGGGAACGTCATGCCCAGCACTGGCTTATGTGCCATCCCGCACTACGTTGGTAAATACGCGCCCCGTTACCAATCGAACTTAGTTCCGAGATCGGCTTCGTGCATCTGCTGCACGTATTGTTAGGCCTAGGAACAATCCAGTAGCCGATGAAGTCTCTGGAACGCAACCGACGTGGAAGAGAGGCAGCGGAAGACTCATAGGATCTGATTAGATTTTCTTGCCCCACCACTAGCGGATCTGATTAGATTTGTTCTCGGAGCACTACCTATTTTTGGCTAGACTAAGTCTAGCCTCGGTAAACTCTACCTATTCAGGATAGCGTGAGAGACCCTGGATCACGGAATTGGTACCAGGACCCCTGGCCGGTACTTGTGATCAAAGTATATACTTCTTTCCATGTCACTGCCAAGATGAAACCTTGTTGCTTGACTACTCAGAATGTAAATGCACCAGTTTAGCTTCGGCTCATGTAAAGATCTAAGAATTGAAAAGATGCTCGTCCCTCCCGATATGAACCGTGCCAAGATTCCAGCACCAGACAAGCTGGACTGCCGTCACAATGGGATCTATACTCGTCGATGAGATACCAGGTGAAAACGAGAGGAGGAATGGTCCTATCGACATACTATCAAAAGGGGAGCCGGCAGATAGCAATGGCTTCAGATATTTCGGGGTTGCCGGCCTCGTATCTGATCAGTTGCTTTCCCTGACGGGCATGAAAGATGAAACATTGCTTTTATCATGGCTCATCGTGCTCCTTCGCACTCGTGAAGGCGGCCAGGTCAGCTTCGACTGGGCATATAAGAGCTCAGAAGATGTCTCTGGAGATGAGTTAAAGACGAGGAGTCTGTCGACAGACGAAGTAGTGACAGGATTACAAAATAATATCACAGAAACCACGGCAGTAGTCTCTCGCTTTATCACAACTGCGGAACCCAGTCAGCGTACACCCAAGTCCAGCCCTGGGTCGCTCCTCTTGAGCACCAGTTCACTATCCAAAATTTCCGAAGGAGCCAAAGATGAAGTAAGTGAATGTCCTACCTTGGTTACATGTAAATTGGCTAACTGTGAGAAAAGGGCGTACTTCACCTCGAGACACGCCTTAATAATAGTATCCTCGAGATCCGTCCAGTCTGGCAAAACATAAACATGCCAGAATACAACGTGTCGCGACACATAGAGTCACTGGCTGAAACTGTCAAAATGTGCATTTCGAATCCGGATGCGTCCTTGGAAGACTGTCTTCGTCCGACCACGCGTGATATAGATCATATATGGGGCTGGAATCACCTCCTACCTCCCACCTGCGGCTTCTGCATGCACGATATGATCGCCGAACGATCTCAAGAATTGTTAGAAAAGGTGGCAATTTCATCATGGGATGGAGACTTGACGTACGGCCAAATCGAACGGTATTCCACGCTCGTAGCAGGCTCGCTTCAAGAAATGGGCGTTAAATTGCGTGATGTCCTACCTGTGTGCTTTGAGAAATCAAAATGGACAATCGTCGCCGTGCTTGCGGTGATGAAAGCCGGAGCAGCCTTTGTGCTTATGGACCCGACACTTCCACTTGCCCGCCTTCAAAATATGGCGGAACAGGTGGGCGCAAATATAATGGTGGCGTCACGTAGCCAGCATGATTTATCGACATCGATCGTGCCGAATGGCAAGCTCCTAATTGTGGATGCGGACACATTACCCCCCGCATCAGATTTGCAAGACCTCCCAAGGTTAGCAGCTGTACCGTCATCTGCTCTAATGTACATAATCTTCACTTCTGGAAGCACGGGTGTTCCGAAAGGAGTCACGATATCCCACGAAACATATACAAGCAGTGCCATTCCTCGAGCAAAGGCCGTTGGCTATACAGAGAGCTCCAGGGTTCTCGATTTTGCGTCGTACGCTTTTGATGTCAGCATCGACAGTATGCTCTTAACTCTGGGTAACGGCGGCTGTCTTTGCGTTCCCTCCGACGAGGACAGAGTCAACGACATAAACGGAGCGATGCGAAATATGCAGGTCAATTACGCAGGCCTGACCCCTTCTGTGGCCCGCATCTTGGATGATGATGTTATAGCATCCCTCAGCGGTCTTGGTCTCGGTGGAGAGGCTGCCTCGGCAAGAGACGTTAATCTCTGGGGAGAAGTCACCAGGATTATCATTGGTTATGGTCCTTGCGAATGCACGATCGGATGCACAGTGAACAGCAGCGCTGCCACAGGAAGGGACTATATCTCCATTGGGCCAGGAAATGGAGCCGCCATCTGGATCACCAACCCAGACGACCATGAAACGCTAATGCCAGTCGGTGCCGTAGGCGAGTTGCTTGTTGAGGGTCCTATTGTAGGACAAGGCTACTTGAATGACCCCAACAAGACCGCAGAGGTCTTCATAAACGACCCAAAATGGCTAGTTGAAGGCCACAACGGTTACGCTGGCCGTCGGGGGCGCCTATACAAGACCGGGGACCTTGGAAAATACGACCCCGATGGGTCGGGGGGCATTGTCTTTGTTGGAAGGAAAGACACGCAGGTCAAATTGCGTGGGCAGCGTGTTGAGCTCGGAGAGATCGAAAGTCAGCTGAGAGCTAGACTGCCCTCAGACACCACCGTCGTTGCCGAGGTGATTGTGCCTACGGGTGGAGGCCAACCTACTTTGGTTGCATTTATCACCTCCAAGGCCATGAAGGGCGAGTATACCGATTTAACGTCACCACAACTTCCCAGCGAGCTGCGCGAAACGCTCTCAATAGCTGATGTGGATATAGCAAAGGTTTTACCGCGATATATGGTGCCAAACGCATATATACCAGTCAATTATATTCCAGCTCTAATCTCAGGCAAGACTGATCGCAAACGGCTCCGACAGTTTGGAGCTACAGTGGATCTCCGGGATTTGGATCAAGACACACCAAGCACTGATTCTCGGGAGATGACTGAAATTGAGCAGCGTCTGAGGCATTTCTGGAGCGAGACATTGAAACTTGATGAAGACCCTATTCGTCCAAGTGATAATTTCTTCGCACTTGGTGGCGACTCCTTAACAGCAATGAAACTCGTATCTGTCTGTAGAGCGCATGACTTCGATCTCACTGTTGCCAGCATTTTTGGCCACCCCACACTCGAGGCTATGGCTGGCGCTGTTCTTGTTTCCAATATGCAGGCGCTGGCAGAATCATCGCCGTTTTCTATGATTTCTACACCTGCTGAAAGCGCTTGCCTCGAAGCATCACAAGCCTGTGGGTCAACTCAGGAAGCTGTCGAAGACATCTATCCTTGCACACCCACACAGGAGTCACTATTTACCTTCTCACTGAAATCGACCAAGGCATACGTAGCTCAGAGAGTTGCATGTATTCCATCACACATAGATCTCGATGCCTGGAGAAAAGCATGGGAGGAGGTCGTCGCAGCAAGCCTTATTTTACGCACTCGTGTCGCTCAGCTCCAAGAACCCGGCCTTCAGCAAGTTATCTTGAACGAAAGCATCTCCTGGAAATATCCGACTAATCTAGCACAATACCTCGAGGATGATAAGGCTGAGAAGATGAATCTGGGCGAAAGCTTAGCTCGATATGCTATTATCAGCTCTCCAAACGATGACAAGCGATACATGGTCTGGACAGTCCACCACGTCCTTTACGATGGGTGGTCAGAGCCATTGATCCTCGAAAAGATCTCCAACGCCTTGAAAGACCAGCACATCGAGACTAAGACAAAGATGCGGGACTTCGTTAAATTTGTGCGGGACACAGATGAGACCGCCATGCAGGAGTTCTGGCGCGAGGAGTTGAAAGGCGCCGTCGGACCCCAGTTTCCCCGTCTGCCATCTAGAGACTACTTGCCAACTCCAGATTCCATGATTGAGCACCTGATTCCCCTTGAGAAACTCAGCGGATCGCCATTCACGCTGGCAACTTTGATTCGTGGTGCGTGGGCGCTCGTAGCATCGCAGTACACAGGCCGTGACGATGTCGTATTCGGCGAGACGCTCATGGGGCGAGACATTCCGTTGCAGGAGGTTGGAAGTATCATCGGTCCGTTGATAGCCACGGTACCCGTCCGCATACAATTTGACCGCAAGTGTTCAGTCGAATCTTACCTAAATGCTGTGCAGCAAGGCATATTGGCCCGTACCCCATACCAGCATATGGGGATGCAGAACATCAGAAAGGTCAGCCGCGATGCTCAGCATGCATGCGAAGCCGGCACAGGGTTGGTCATACAGCCAGAGCCAGTGTATGTGGATGGAGATCTTGGCTTTAGTCAAGGTGACGCCGTGCGCGAAGCGCTCCATTTCAACCCCTATCCGCTCATGTTAGCCTGTGGTATCCAAAAGGCCGGCTTTAGAGTCTGCGCCAGTTTCGACAGCAGCCTGATCGAGGTTAAGCAAATGGAGCGAATCCTTGCGCAGCTAGAAATGGCGTGTTTGCAGTTGACGAAAGATTCATCCCGGAGAGTCGACGAGATATCGTGCGTTCCAGAGGTAGAATTAGACAAGATCTGGAGCTGGAATCAAACTCCCCCATTGGCTTTAGATGAATCGTCCAGGCTTCGAGCAGGTGCAAGTATTAAACAGGGCTCAGCCTATCCTCGCGCACTAATCCCTTGGGTGTGTGATCCGCGAAACTCATCTTTATTGTCGCCCATCGGTTGTACTGGCGAGCTCTGGCTTGAGGGGGCTTTCCTTTCCGGCGAAACTGTTGAGTCTCCTCCTTGGCTCAAGGCTGGCAGCTCTACATGCGTTGGTCGCAGGGGACGAGCGCAGGCGACAGGCGACATGGTTCAGTTGCTAGAAGATAACAGCTTGGTATTTATAGGTCGAAAGGAGAATGTTGTGTCGTTCCAGGGGCATACCGTGGATATTGGAGACCTCGAAGGTCACTTCACAAGACTTCTCCCACCAGCTATTCGTGCCGCCGCAGCCCTCTTCCAATCATCAGATACTACTCAGCAGGTTCCGGAGCAAGAACTAGTCATCTTCATAGAACAGCAGCCTTCTGAGGGAGACAGTGTTGAGATCATGTCGGTACCACACGATATAACTTCCGACTCGTCTGATCCAGAAAGCTTCAAAACGACCATCTCCGCCACTATTCCCCTCAGCATTGTTGTGGCGCTGAAGAAGCTCGACAAATTCATCCAAGAATCCCTTACATCATACATGGTCCCCTCGGCATATGTCGTAGTTGACAAACTGCCTGCGGAGTCAAACGAAATTAACCATGGTGTGCTCAACAAGCTAGCCTCCACGATTCCACGACACGTACTCACTCAGATCCGTGAAAGCACTGAGGAAGCATGGACCAAAAGCTCCGCGAAAGAAAACTTGACACCCGCAGAGGACATTCTGCGGTCTTCCTGGGCGACGATTCTTGGAATCGACGCAGAGAAGATAGACGTTGACGACAACTTCTTCCGCATCGGAGGTGACTCTGTCTACGCAATGAAACTAGTATCACGTCTCCGCACACTGGGACACATTTTGACTGTCGCCGATATATTCCGGCACATGCGTCTTGGCGACGCTGCCAAAGTGATGAAAATAGGTGAAGCCCCGAAACCGAAGGTCCAGCCCTACAGGCGCTTTTCGACACTGGGCAATTTGGATCAGGACCTATTCCTATCGACGATTGTTCGGCCGCAGCTTCTGGATCCAAGTTGCTCCATTCAAGATGTATGCACGGTGACAGATTCCCAAGCACTTGATATCAGAGGAACCCTCCAGTTACCGCGGACATCGATGCAATATACCATGTTATACTTTGATAGCGGTATCGATCGCCAGAAGTTGTTTGACGCCTGCAAGGAGCTAGTTAAAACCCACGATATCCTGCGCACCGTCTTCATCGAGCACGAATCAACCTTCTATCAAGTTGTCTTAGATGAGTTTAAATCACCTGTGTCGACGCATAAGACGGATGGAGATCTTAAGCAATACGTTACCGACCTCTGCAATACGCACATAGAAGGAGACTTCCACCTCGGCTCATCTTTCTTCAAGCTACTACACGTCGAAGGCAATGACGGCCAAGAATGCCTCATCATAGGCCTCTCTCACGCCCAATACGACGGCGTGTCTCTGCCTCGCCTGCTCCAGGACCTGGAAACCCTATACACTGGCGCAAAAATCGTCGGCTTCGAACCATTCTCCTCATACATGACGCTCGTTTCGAACACTGGTGCCCACGCCAGTGCCCTCACCTACTGGCGCAACCTCCTAAATGCCTCCACCCTCTCCATCCTCCCCGGCCCCACTACCCAACCTACCGACAAAGCAACCTTCCAAACTCACCCCGTCCCCACCTTCACCCCCCTCCAAGACATCACCACCGCCACTCTTCTATCAGCGGCCTGGGCACTCCTCCTCGCCCGCCGTCTCCGCACTGCAGACGTGACATTCGCCAGCGTCACCTCAGGCCGCATGAACAATCTCCCCAACATCGAGAACGTAATGGGACCCTGCTACCAACTCACGCCTCTCCGCGTCGCCTTCTCGCGGGAGTGGACAGCGCTCGATTTACTCCGCTTCATCCAGAACCAGAGCGCCGAGTCAGCTGCCCATGACTACGTGGACTTCAGCGCGATAAAGGAGAAGTGCACGCAGTGGTCGAAGGAGGCGGGAGTGGATTCCATTGTCCACCATCAGGACTTTGAGGACTTTGATGCGATGCCGTTTGCTGGTGGAGAGTGTAAGGTGGATATTTTGAATCCGCATGGGGATGCGGCGGCGCCTTTCAAGGCCGTCTCGTTCGTCAAGGGTGGAGTGTTGCATGTTGGGATTGTGGGGAGCGAGAGGGATGCTGTGTTTGTGGATGAGGTGCTTAAGGAGCTAGCTGCGCTTGTTGAGGAACTCGCGATTAGGCAGACGGAGTTGTTGGTGCTTGATGGAATGTTTGAATCAGCAGAACATTTGTGTCCAGCTTGAATACTGGACAAATAGATTGATCATATAGCGTTAGTCAACATATTGTACGTGGTTATTTTTCTCTTAGTATTAACGAAATTAATAAACTTCAAATGTGCTCACTATTCACCAAGTTAGTAAAGGCTCCATGCCTTGAAAACCTTGTTACTGCCGTGAGATTTGGTAACATTCGCTCCTGCCGCCTGTGTCGCTCCTTCCATTCCGTATCCTGTCTCAGCTGCCATTGCTCCTGCCATCTTATTCGCAGCTACTACCTCCCCCTCGCTCTTTCCCATTCAATGCCAACTACCGTCGCTCCTTCCGTCGTCGTTTCAGCCACTATGTCAGTCACGCCTTCCGTCCCGTTCTCCTTAGGAACACACTTAGCTATCTCTTCGAGTGTATAATACTAGTATTGAGAGGGGACTTTAAAAGAGGGATCGTTTTAAATGAATTATATTACAAACAAAATATCTGCGACTATATACCGCCAACCTTAACTATCTCCAACAATTTTCCATCTCCACACACCTCTTTCAAGCCAACGACTGAATCGCGCACACTTAGAAGACGGTACCCTTAACCTGCGCCACCTTCGCAACATTAATATTCCTAATCAGCAAGAGAGAAATGAACGCAAGACACATGATTCCCGTCCCCGCAGCCAACATCCTCGTCTGCGCGTACCCATACGACTCCTGGATCGCCAGTCTCGTTAGGCTACCAACCTCATAACTCAGCTGCGTCTCGAGATCCTCATAGATAGTGGACAGATCGGGCAGCGCGTCGGTAGGCAGATTTTGCTCAAGCGCCTTCTCGAAGGTGTTCGTCCAGATGGCCCCAGAGATAGTTGAGCCCATGGCGTTGCCAATGGTTCCGGCGACGTTGAGGAGAGCGAGGACAGCAGCGACGTGCTGATGGTCAACGGCGGCCAGGATGGCGACCTGGCAGATGAGGATGAAGATGCTGCCGCCGATGGAGATGAAGACCTGGCACATGACGAGGTAGCCGACGGACTGGTTGGGGCGGCGGAAGTAGATCATCAGGCCTTGGGAGAAGATATACAGCGGGACCGCGATGTAGAGGAGCCACTTATAGTAACCCGTGCGGCGGATCATGTAACCGACAATGAGAAGGAGTACACCAGACACAACGTCGAAGGTGTTACTAATGTATCCAGCCTGAGCGATAGTCACATTGTTGACAGCTTGCAGGAAGGACGTGAAGAAGTTGGCCCAGCAGTAATAGGAGATCTGGTATGTGATGCTCAATATACACGCGCCGATGACGGTTCGGTCGGTGAGGAAGCTGAAGTTGAGCATGGGTACTGGGGCCAAGTAGACCTCAAAAAAGCCGAAAGAGACGAGAGCAACAAATCCGATGACCAGCATGGCAATGATATAGCCCGAGGACCAGCCGTTGGGAGCGCTGTCGGCGATGGTAAAAGGTAGCAGAAACACAGTGAGACCGACAGAGAACAGGAAGACTCCGAATGCTATTGAAGGTCAGTATTTTGCAACGTCCAGTTCTTAAAAGCTGTGTTACGTACCATCAAACTCAATGGCGTAATACCAGATATTTTGTAGTAATGTCCGGCCGCTGTTGTCGGCGACCACAAGGCCTCGTTTCTCGGCTTTCTTAAGGTTGACCTTCAGCAAGACATATAGGGGGGCAGCCACGATGGGGAAGATGATTGCAAAGACACCGAACCCCCATCTCCAGCTGATGTTATAGTAGAAATCCTCCGATGCTTTCGCTCCTGCGAACGCCGTAATCATATATGGCGAGGATGTGAAGGCATATGCCAATCCTCGGTTCTTCAGTTTGGACGCGTCGGCGGTGATGACATCCACGCAATAAGTCATGCCTCCGAAACCAATGCTGTAAAACACCTAGCAGCCAACCGTTAGCATCAACAGAATATTTCACGTCTTGCCGCGACAGGGAAAATAATCTCACATATGCGGCGCAGAACGTGGGGAGGTTATGGCACGTAGCCATAAGAATCAATCCCAGCGTGGAGAAAGTTGCCATGATAAGGAAGCCTTCAGCACGACCCCAGACGTCGAGAATTTTTGACAATGGAATATACGTCGCGGCCGACATGGCGCTTGCGACTATGTAAATGACATTCAGCAGCGAATGAGATTCAAATTCGCTCGTAACATAGGGAAGCAAGTTGGAGAGGATCGAAGACTGAAATGCGTTGACGAAGTAGAGTAACCAGATGCTGTTGACACGCACTGTTAGTTGTCCCTTGCCAGACAGCCGGCGGTATGGATAGCAACGTACTTGAGGAAGACTGCAACCAGCGTCGTCTTGGTCCAGGTCAGGGTTACGGCCTCCACATCGTGGACACCACGTTGTGCATCTTGAGCAGGAAGTTGATCCTGTTGCTCATCATTGCTGTCTGTTCCAGTTGTTCCAATGGCCGGATCTTCGCTGTTTTTTTCATTGCCTTCACTGACAGGATCTTGTCTGACTGCATCTTTCTTTTCGCCAACCAGCTCCACGGGGACGGAATCTACTCCATCATCGGTCGCCCGACGACCGAAGACAGACTGGATCTTGGAAAACAATGCCATTGTTGATGACTTTGGAAAGAAGCAAGACGACAGCGGGCCAAGAACTCGAAAAGGATAAATACAATGGAAATCCTTACGCTTATAGCTATATCTACTTCTAGCGCCATGCAGATTCATATACTGATAAGATTGATTTCCCCCGAGGTCGGCTCGTTATTGCCGAGAAGCTGGTGTTTGCCAAGTATTGACAGGGACTCTGGGCTCTTCCTTCCTGGTCGTATGCACCACTGTCTAGGATCCTCAGTCTGTGCAGACTCTGCCGCCCACACGAGCCCACACGTAGGGTTCCCATCTATCCCAACTACAGTATTCCCTCTAACCCCACGCAAACTCCACCGTTACAACAGTTTCCAGACGGGAGGCATGGCGGACACTTGCCGATTATCAAATCTAATCAGATGGTGTGATAAATATTGTTGCCGTTTGACACATGTCGTGGGTCTAGGGGGGGATTATGGCGTTGGCTAAGAAAATTGGAGCAGCCACATGGGGGTCAGTATTAGAACAATGGGAGCAGCTGCGGAATACACGGCAGAGAAAGTGCAGCATCGTGAGTACTAGGGCGACAAGTATACGAGTACTCTAGGGAAGGAACGAGCTATACCAAAAGTGTCGATCCGCACGGAACACACTTGACAGGTAGCAGCTAGCCCATGCTACTTGGCAGGATTATCCTATAGCTTTGGGCCCACGTTAGGGCTACAGCGCAATGCTCTCCACTACTACAGTAGTAAGGTGCACAGAAGCGAGGGCCAAGACACCGCCGAGCAATACTCCACTGACATGTACCCCGCTATGAGGGGTTAATCGCGCATGCAGGATCTGATAAGATGAAGATTTTTCTCATGGCGCAAGGGTTCACACGTAACACGGGTCCACAGGGTTTCACTTGGAGGAAACCGGGACGGGACAACTGGGACGGGTGGACACAGCTGGGACAAACTGGACTGCTGGGAACCGAGAACTCGAGTACTCCACTGGTTGGTACCGACTAGTGCCGGTTACTTAAGCGCTAAGCATGGGTAAGCGCACTAGTACCATCTGATAAGTACGCTAGTGCCATCTGATAAGATGACCCCTGACGCCACGTTACGACGACAAGGAAGGAGCGGAATTGCATCCAACAAGAAGTAAAGACGCGGACTCCACAAGGGAAACAACTGGACCTAACCAATACAACACAGCACGCTATATCAACCATGCGTATTTACTTAATAAGGGCGTTTCAATAGTTTAGATTAATTTTTAGTTCCTTCCTCTATACCGAGGTTTATCCTAGCCCAACATTGCATTTCAGCCGCTATCCCTTCTCACAGCTTCGAGTCTGTCCACTTAGGCTGTCGCTTCTCCACAAACGCCTGGATGCCCTCTGCAAAGTTGGCGCCTTTCACCAGGTGGGGGTACCACTCATTCGCCAGCGTCGTCACCGTCTCCTCCACGCTCCTCGCCTCCCAGCTCATCCGCACTCCATGGCGCCCAACTATCAGCGCATCCGGGCTGTTCTTGCACATCTCCTGCGCCACCTGAACAGCTGCCCGGGCAACATCGGATCCAGCATCCACCAGACGCGTAACAAGGCCCCATTCATACATCGTCGCGGCGCTCACACTCCTCCCCGTCAACACGAGATCCATGGTTCGCTGAAGGCCAAGGGTTCGTGTCAACCGCGGAAGACAGCCGGCCACAGGGACGATTCCACGCTTTGCCTCGGGCAAAGAGAAGATTGCTGAAGACGACGCAATGACGAGGTCGCAGTTAGCCACCATCTCGAGGCCCCCGCCCATGCATATCCCGTTCACTGCGGCGATGATCGGCTTCTTGCCACTCCGGCGGGGCAGCCCAGCGAGACCTGGTGCGGCCATGTCGTTGACCACCCCGGCCTTGTTCATGGCGTTCCATTCTGCAGTTGTCAGTGGTCGGTTCTCGTAGACGGAAATTCCGATGTGCCACACAAAATGACAGGCTTACCTTGTAGATCGGCCCCGGTGCAGAAAGCCCTCTCGGTGCCAGTGATAATGCCAACCCACAAGCTCTCATCTTGGTCGAGCAGCTCCCAGATCTTTTGGATTTCCCGGCTCGTAGGTAGGTCAATGCAGTTCAGCTTCTCCGGCCTGTTTAATGTGACCTGCACAATCTTGTCATCCGGGAACGACACATTAAAGTGCTTAAAATCCAGGGATCTTGACCGGAGAGACATGTCGGGAGTGGATTCGACTGTCGGCGGGGGTGGTTTGGCAGCCAATCGATCGGGAGCAAACGTCCTAACGGTATTGTGTAATCTGACCAGCTTCCCCCATCGACTTTATACTTTGCAAGCTGGTTCGTGCTGCCGGCATGCCTACCGCCGGCATTCCTAGTGCATTCGCTTGCGGAAATGATCCTTCTCAGGGCGAGGTCTGAGTAAACTAGGGTATATACTACGTCGGTAATGGTAGGGATGCAGAGTAACAGATGCCGGCGGTCTCTCTCAAATATGTGGCCTTGTCCTCGGTCGGGTTTTTTGGGTCCCTATCTACTGTAACTTCGATCTTCCGTTGATCCTCTTCCCCAGTCCAGCACGATTTGCGTCGCTACGTTGTTGATAGAATCGCAAACAAGATGGCATCCAGCTCAACACCACGCAGATATCCTCTGGTGAAACTGCCACATCCCTTTCTCACCGAATATCGAGTGCAGACTGTCGCCGAAACTACGCCCGCCAAACTCACCTTAGCACCCCTTGGCCAGCCTCCAGCAGGACGCCCACTTGCACAACCTCTTCACAATGACACTCTCTCGTGGATGGAACTATCATTAGCACCAAAAGATGACCGTCCCCCGACCTCAAATAACAGCGCGTGGGCACGCGCGCGCCGAAGCCCACAAACCACCTTCCAGTGGACAGGCAACAGCACTCCGACTCTGGGCCAGATCTGGAACATAATTCATGCCATCTACACAGCTCATCCTACACATGAGTACTTCCGCGTCACCCTCGTTGGCACCGGCAACGAAATCATTCGCGCCGAACTCCTCACAACTGGTCTGGGGATCGAGCACCCCGCCCAATGGCACCCTAAGTTCAAGACCACCACCCGCCCCGACGATTTCCTCATTCTCCGAAGTGCATTCTGGCAGGGCGCCGCGTCGCCCGCTGGCCCGCGTCCCATCTGGGCAGTGGGAGATGGCACAGACGGACCCGTTCGCAAGCCATTGGCTCAGTACCCCATCATGCCCGAGAACTACGAAGTCACGATGAAATTCCCCGACGAGCCAGTCTACACACGCCACCCCACGCGCCGCCCCAAGCCGCACCCAGGCTCCATCGTCTACAGCCGCTACATCCCCGAGATTGCCGAGCACTTCTCCCTCGAAGTCGTCAACTACGAAGACGCAGTCCACCTCGCGCTCTTCAACAAATGGCAAAACGACCCGCGCGTCGCGCAGGGCTGGAACGAGACAGGCACACTGGATGAGCACAGGAATTACCTCCGCAAACTCCATAACGATCCCCATGTCCTCTGCCTCTTCGGCCGCTTCGACAACACCCGCTTTGCGTATTTCGAACTCTACTGGTCGAAAGAAGACCACTACGGCGCCCACTACGACGCCGCGCCCTACGACCGCGGTCGCCACTCCCTCGTCGGCGACGACTCCTTCCGCGGAGCCCAGCGCGTCAACGCCTGGTACTCCTCGTGCATCCACTACTGCTTCCTCGACGACGTGCGGTGCGGGAATGTTGTCGGCGAGCCGAAGGCGACGGGGGGGACGATTCTGAGTTATGAGAATGCGCAGGGGCTGACGATTGGGAAGTATGTGGATTTGGGACATAAGAGGAGTGTGCACTCGGTTTGTAGTCGCGAGAAGTGGTTTCAGCTTTGTCCGATCTTTTGGGATGGGAGGGAGAGGCCGTTGGAGAGTGCGGATCGGGCGGCGTGGAATGCGAAGCTTTAGGGGGGGGGTTGAATTGTCGGTAATAGAGAGGGAGCAGTAGAGGGGTTTAAAAGCAGGTAAGAGACACCTTGAGGAGGTGGATGTGCCATTGGGGATTGGTGTTCGGGTGGACATTATATTACAGGTGGCTATCTGTGGTTTGTTTCTTGAATCAATTGTCAATAGACTACGACTATGAGATTTAAAATGTAGATATTTGGATTCTAAAAAGACTGGTTCTCGAGAGACAGGCTTCATCCCCATCCATTGTTCCTCTTCCCCATGTTTAAAGTAATTATTTCAAACCGATCGTCACTTACCCTTCAACCAAAAATAAACCGATCATCGCTGCCGCAGCTCACGACAGCTTGCAACAGCTTCCACCATGTGAGTCTGAGTCAGGCATGCACAGCACAACAGCTCCCTCAATGTTACTCTCTCCCCCCCACTTTCCGCCATACCCGTACCCCTCCAACCTCACGCAACGCACATGCAAATGAAACCGCCATGTCCCATCCCACGTACCCATCCACTCCCGGATATTTTAAGCGACAACCATCCCACCAATGCCCCACTGTAGGCTAAAAGGATCTGATAACTTTCTTTGCGACCTCATCTCCCTCACTCTCCACTGCCCAGCCGGTTATTCGGCCCGATTTTTTACTTATAAGATCATCTGATTAGATTGGATTCTCACATCTATGCTTTAGCGCATCTTGGCACTGTTTGTGCGCGGGATAGGGGGAGGAAAAGCTTGTGAGGAAGGAACGAGGGTTGTGCTTTCCCAAGTTTTTATTTCTTGGCCGCCGTCGTTCCTTCCCGTCTTTTCAGTTTTTGGGCGCCATCGCTCCTTCCCTTCCTTCAATACCCGTAAGGTTCCGAGTTCTTAGCTTGGCCATGGTCATTACGTATATTCAACAGCCCTGGCACCTTTCCGAGTTGGACTTGGTAGGACTTGGCAGTGCATGGTCGTGCCGCGAATTACTGCAAGTAGTGCATGGCTTCGTGGTACATGCGTTGCTTGTATCATAGCATTGGTTGATCCACGGGATCCACCAGTACATGGCAGTAATGTTACAACATCCAAGGGTGTATTCCCTGAGAACTCTGAGAATAAGCCCAATGGGTTGTGTCCGCTCAAGAATTTACAGCAAACAGCTGGATACCGATGTCGGTAATCACCCTGGACCAGTTCCAGGGTATGCTGGCTGGATTCTGAGCAGCTCGTCATAGCTACCCTGCCAGCGATGATCTTCGGTCTCCATAGAGCCGACGAGGCCTTTCGAACAGGCTCGGAATCAAATGGAATTTGACAATTGTCCGGACGCATTTTGTCCAACTGCCGCATCCTAGCGTAGCTCCATTTCTGAGCTGTGTCCAAGAGTTTTCTTATCACTCCATGCATCTCTACTCATCCTTCTGTGACAAGGTAGAATGCTGATCACCAACTTCGAGACGCAATGAAGATCATCAAGAAGCTTGCAGGCTATCATCAGCTGCTTCTAGCTGGGAATCCTACGAAACTAGATATAGGCACCCTGCTGGTTGGAATCCTCGCTGCAATCGCGTCCGGCGTTCCTTTTCCACTAATCGGAATCGTCTTTGGACAGCTCTTGGACGATTTCAATGCCGTCACGTGTGATGCTGTCGACACGACAGACTCAGGCGCAGAATACCAAGCCAGCATCAATAGCAAAATCCTCCTCATCGTGTACCTGGCCATTGCTCAGTTCGTCACCATCTATGTCCACCTAACATGCTGGACGCTGAACGGCGCTCGCCTGGCCCAGAGGCTGCGGGAACGGTATCTCCAGAACTTACTCCGCCAAGAACCATCATACTTTGATAAACTGCCGCCAGGAGAAATCGCCTCGAGACTCAATGGCGATATCCAAGCAATCCGCTCCGGCACGTCTGAGAAGGTGGGGATATGCCTCTCCAGCTTGTCGTTCTTCATCACGGCGTACATTGTGGCTTTCATAAAGGACTACCTTCTCGCGGCGATGCTCGTCTCGCTGGTTCCTGCCTTCTTCATAATGTCGTTTGTGGGAGGATATTATATTGAGAAATACTCTGGGCTCATGTCTGATTATGCCGCTACCGCTGCGTCGATTGCTTCAGAGGCGCTCTCCAACATCCTCGTCGTGCAGGCCTTTGGTGCAAACGTGAGACTAGAGGATAAATTCTCGGACTCGCTCAAGGCGTCAGAGCAACAGGGCTTGAAGAAGGCCACCGCGGTCGGCATTCAATCTGGTGTCTTATACTTTATTGCATATTCCGCGAATGGTCTGGCGTTCTGGCAAGGAAGCAAGCGTATTGCTATAGCTGCACATTCAGACTCTCCTACCACCACCGTGGGTGCTACGTTTACAGTCATTTTTATTCTCATTGAAGGTTTGTTGAGTCCAATCCTATCATGGGGTTGCATCAATTAACATAATGAACAGCTACATTGCTCTTGAGTCAGGTTGCACCTTTCCTCCATCTATTCTCGGCTGCTGTTGCCTCGTACCAGAAGATGCGCGAGGACATTGATCGCGAGTCGCTCATCGATGGCACCGGCGGTTCAGGTCTCTGCCTCACGCAGGCAGAGGGTGGCTTCGAGTTCAAGAATGTTTCATTCACTTACCCCTCACGGCCAGATATCACCGTCCTGGATCAGATTAATATCTCCATGCCTTCCAACAAACACACTGCCATTGTCGGCCTGTCCGGAAGTGGCAAGTCGACCGTCGCAGGTCTCATCACAAGATTATATGATCCCACGGCGGGACAAATCCTCTTTGATGGCCACGATCTTTGTGATCTAAATATCCGGAACTCGAGAAGTTTCCTCGGCTTGGTGCAGCAGGAGCCTTCTCTTCTCAACCGTTCGCTCTTGGAGAATATCGCACACGGCTTGATCAATTCTAGTAACCCTGACCATACATCTCTAAATACGGCACTTCTCGGCCCCGATCTCGCCGATCTAGCAGCTGCCCTCAGGGAAGGCGAAGATCTTACGGCTGCAGCAGAGAAACGAGGCCCGGGAGTGGTCAAAATCGTTACTTTCGTCCGAGAGGCTGCGGTGCTTGCAGATGCGGACACGTTCATCACTGCTCTGCAGCATGGATACGGAACCACCGTGGGTTCGAGCGGTCGCCTCATCAGTGGTGGCCAGAAACAGCGAATTGCCCTTGCCCGCGCGCTTGTCAAGAACCCCGCGGTCCTCATCTTGGACGAAGCCACCTCATCCCTAGACTCTCGGAGCGAACAGCGCATCCAGCGCGCTATCGCGAACATTGCTAGCGGCAGGACTGTGATCACCATTGCGCATCGTCTGTCGACTATCACTGGCGCTGATAATATTGTTGTTATGGATAAAGGACGGATTTCGGAGCAGGGCAACCACGCGACTCTGATGGCTAATAATGGGCCGTACGCCAACCTGGTTAACCTACAAACTCTCGGATCTGCATCTGGCAAAATTGAAAGAAGGACTAGCTTAAACAGTGTCCAGACTCTTCAGGACTCTGTGACAGATGTCGATATCGAGAAGGAGGCCCTAACAAAGGAGACTTCAAACGCTGAGGACACTCCAGCCACGGGCACCGCAGAAGAACAGGAGCCTGAGACTCCATCAAAAAGTCTAGGTGTTCTCATCCGCGGTTACTCCCCAGCATTGAGGCCCCATCTGCTCGTACTCGTCGTGGCTCTTTTCGGCTCAATCATCGTCGGTGGAGCTTTCTCTGGTGAGGCTGTCATTTTCGGAAATACGGTTGGCAGTCTGAATCCCTGCAACAGCGCGGATAGCATTCGGTCTCGCGGTAACTTCTATGGTCTTATGTTCTTCGTACTCGCTATCATTGAGTTCTTTGCGAACTTGGTCAGTTGGTCTGCGTTTGGATGGGTATCAGAGAAGATTGTCTACTCGGTGAGGGTCTTGTCTTTCAGGTCGTTGTTTGAGCAGGATCTCCAGTGGCATCAGTCTAAGGGCCGAACTCCTGCATCGCTGCTCTCTTATATCACTAGAGATGGCAGTGCCTTGGCTGGGTTGAGCGGCTCTGTTATTGGAACGTTGTTCTCTATCACCGTCAACCTTATCGCGGCAATCATTTTGACTCACATCATTGCCTGGAGAATCGCATTGGTCTGCCTATCGTTGGTTCCTCTTCTACTTGGAGCTGGTGTCATGGAGCTCCGAGTCCTCGGTCAATTCGAGGAACGTCATGAGAATGCGTATACCCAGTCTGTCGATATCGGCGTCGAAGCTATCACGTCAATTAAGACAATCGCGGCCCTCTCGCTCGAAGAAGAGACACTGAACATTTACAGCCGATCCTTGAAGGGGCCTCGCAAGGAGACGTTAAAGGTCACCGTGCAAGCGAGTCTTTGTCAAGCAATTACCTACTTCCTTGGAAATCTTGTTAATGCGCTGGCGTATTGGTGGGGAGCCAAGCAGATCATTGCGGGCAACTACACACAAACGCAATTCTTGATTGTTGTCTTCTCCCTTCTCGTCAGCGCACTCCTATGGAGTCAGATGTTCGCTCTCGCGCCAGAGATTTCTAGCGCCAGAGCGGCTATGGCGAGAATCCTGGGCCTGATTGAGGAGGGATCGGATGGAATGCAGGGACGCATAACTCCTAGAAATGCCCTCGCTGAGACTTCCGAAAAAGATCTCGAAGGGACAGCTGAGGCAAAATCTCCTCTTCCATCCGGAACCACCGCCTCAAGCGTCCAGCTCCGCGACATACACTTCTCCTATCCCGCCCGGCCCGACATGAAAGTCCTAAACGGCTTGAACATCAACATCAAACCCGGAAGCTTCTGCGCGCTCGTCGGCCCCAGCGGCGCCGGTAAATCAACAATCATCGCCCTCATCGAGCGCCTCTACACTCCCCAATCCGGCGGCATAATCATCGACGGCATCGATGTAACCACCCACCGCGATACCTCCTTCCGCGACTCTATCGCCCTCGTCCCACAGGAGAGTATGCTCTTCGAAGGCAGCATCGCCTTCAACATCGGCCTCGGCGCTCGTCCCGGCCACGAAGTCACAGC
Source organism: Pseudogymnoascus sp. 05NY08 (assembly GCA_001662605.1). Taxonomy (NCBI): domain Eukaryota; kingdom Fungi; phylum Ascomycota; class Leotiomycetes; order Thelebolales; family Thelebolaceae; genus Pseudogymnoascus; species Pseudogymnoascus sp. 05NY08. Next base: position 121,864 of record KV458810.1, read on the forward strand.
ACAAGAGATCGAAGATGCGTGTAAACTCGCTAACATCCACGATGTCATCGTCGCCTTACCGGAGGGTTACGAGACTCTCTGCGGGCCAAACGGGAGTCAGTTCTCCGGCGGGCAGAAGCAGCGTCTTTCCATCGCACGAGCGCTGGTGCGGAAGCCGACGCTGTTGATTCTAGATGAGTCCACCAGCGCGCTTGATGCGGAGTCAGAGCGCTTGCTGCAGGAGGGGCTGGATAAGGTGGCGAGGGGGGTCACGGTGATTGCTATTGCGCATCGGTTGCATACCATTAGGAAGGCGGATACGATTTTCTTGATAGAGGGGGGAAGATGTGTGGATCGGGGGGGACATGAGGAGTTGTTGGAGAGGTCGGAGAGTTATAGGGTTAATGTTATGCATCAAACTGTTGGGGAGTGAGCAAATACAAAATGGGGGGGGTAAGGGTAAAGATAGTAGGCGTTGATTTTCAATATAATATTTTGTTCAAGTTTCACAGTTCTGGTTTCCTCTCAAGTAGCAGTCTCTCATTACATATCGAAAGTCCAAGATAGGGACTGTGCTAAAGGCAACTGTTCACAGTTACTGTGGAGAAAACAAAGACGCACAATCACCCATATCCACAATTCCTATCTTATAGTACAGCCATTGTAATTGTACAATCTACGACTGTAGCCACGGGTGCTTAAGTAGCGCCGCAGCTGACGGTCTCTTCTCCGGCTCCCATGACAGCATAGGTTGCACGAAATCAACAAACATATCGATATCCCCACCTCCCTCCAACCTATCCTTTAATGAGGTGTGTTCTAAAGGAGTTCCCTTCCAGTTTCCTAGTGGATACTAGGTCAGTTTCAGCTCATCTAATAGAATTGCTGAATGATAGGGGGCGCTCACCTTGCTCGTCGAAATACTGCAAATGTGCATTACTACGCTTCAGAAATTCAGCCGGGGGCGGTCCTAAATATTTGATCATCGAGGCAAGGGCATCCAGCTCGTTGTATCTACCAAATAGGTGTTCCCCGCAGAGGAGCTCCCATACCTGCTCGTCGTTAGTTCTAGCTAGCTAAAATATTTATCTTTACTTACGATGACACCGAGATTCCAAATATCCACCTTTTCATTCCACTTCATCCTAAGAATAACTTCTGGGGCACGATACGGGATCGCTTGGATGGTATGGGTATATTCCGCTGAGCCAAAGACAGCCACCATACAGGCCAAAGCACCGGTCCTTGATGGGGAAGCCAACGTGGAACGCAAGAGGCGCCTTGCTAGGTCCGTGAGTATTGGATACACGACGCCCGATTTGTAGTCTAGGCTGCGAGAGGTGTATATAGTAGCTCTATCAGCTTCAATCTTTTGGGGACTTGACTGACTGCGCTCTGCTTCAACGAGCCTGGTGAGAACTTCGGTGTTTTCTTCTGGAAGCGCTTCTTGGATGTTATCTAGTTTGATGTCTATATCCGCGGACTAGGTGTTAGTAAACAACAATGTTGCTATAGAATGGATATTTACCTGTATGAATAACCCCAGAGCTATGTAGGTAATCAATTCCCAAGAGTAAACAGTATGTAGCCACTTTGACAAGGGGCAGTTCGAGCTTTTTGCCAGGTTGGAGATCGATACGCTCTAGCAAGCTGATGCCAAGGGCCTCATAGACCAAGCAAGTGTGCGAGCCGTCGGGGACATCGATTTGGAAGGTATCACATGCCTCACGAAGCCAAGGCCGGCCATCGTGCACAGAATTTCGACTTGCAAGGTACTCTAGAACTTGAGCCTCCTTTGTCATAGATTTGCTATTCCTGCGAGTCCCCACCTTTAGGGCCCTGTATGAGTTATCTCTGCTTGAGGTTAGAACATGAAATACGCGCTTTTGCCATGGAACGTACGTCTCGTCAAGGCAGAGCCAGACAGTAGAGTATCCACCATAGCCTAGTTTGACGCATGTTCTGTATCTCTGATGGAAAAGTTCGTTTGTATGAACGGGATAGTATAGCTCTGGGTTATAGTGCTTCAGCGCTCCTCCTTCGATTAGATGGGCTTTGGTCGCGATCTGGTGAGACACTCTTGGGCGCTTGAAGAGGCTCAAGGAACGGGCCGCGGACCGTGGGATCATCATCGCGATCAAACCCTAAAGTCAGCATACATTAATCCATATGAAATATTCTGACAGCCGTTGGTTGGAGTCATTGAGGTTGGACCCGTCAATAGTTCACGTAAACCAATGCTACGCTGAAACAACACAACTAAATGTCTGTGCCACTCGCCGAAATCATCAACACCTGCAATGTTCAGGACGAGTTATTTGAGAATTTAATAACAAGAGAGGATAACTTCAAGCGTATTATTATTATTCGGACGAGAAAGTATATACAGGACCCGCAACATCTTTTTCTGTAGTGTTTCTACTATATTATTATTATTTATAACGTAATTCACATGCGAGTGACGCACACAAGCGAGTGACGCCCTGGATTCCTCACCAGAAATTAAGTATTCTAGGAGGAAATATCTCAACAACAGCCTTATTGTTTGCTTCAAAAATGGATAACTAATCTTTTATATACAATTGAATTTATATCTTAAGAGTTTTGAAATAATAGTATTAAGAAGTTCTTTACATAGTACTTCTTAGCACTTAAATTTAACCTAAGCCCTTATACCTAAACAACCACTTAACTATTTGCTTTAAATTTAACAAAAACAGAATCTAAATGTATAAGAAGGACTAGATCTCCATTTTTAAAATATTTCATTGAGCTGTTGTTGAGATATTTCCTATTAGAATACTTAATTTCTGGTGAGGAATCCAGTGCGTCACTCGCTTGTGTGCGTCACTCGCATGTGAAATACGTTATACACACATCTATATACCATAATTACACGCCCATCAAAACTACAGTTCTTTGAACGCCAATGAGTCTTTGTAACTACATTCTCGGCGGAGAGAAATAATGCAGTAGCTAGTCGCCAAATTCTCCAGTTGCTTTGTTATGCTACATATCTACATTAACTATTTATTGTCTTCGTAGTGGCAGTGCTCAATAAGTGGTGGAGGCTGAATGAGGCCAGAACGACGACCATTTTGCAAGGATACTGTTAGTCGCTCAATGGCTGCATGACAAGTCTTCGATGCCTTTCTGTAGACACAGCCTCGTTAGCAAATTAACTTTTCTCTCTGAGATCGTTATTTAACCGCTCCATTATTTTCTTCACGCCCTGATCGCTAGAGTTAGAACCCAAACTTCACATTTACGATGTCGGATAACGAGCCTGTCCTGGTTCCGGATCCCATGAGCAAGTGGTTTAACGCGAACATCAACTACCAACCGAAAACCATGAGCAAGTGGTTTAACGCGAACATCAACTACCAACCGAAAAATGCAAGATTGTCCATAGATAGGCAGTTCCTTCGCTTGAATCCGAAATATCCAGACTCTATAGACTTTTTAGACCAACGTAAGGTTCCTACGAAGTCGACTCCATTAGATCACGGATTAACGCCTTTGAAGATTTTCCTCTCTTGCCGGGACTTGTTAAGACGTATGTGGCGATTGATAGACTAAACAGCACAGAGGCAAATGAATATTTGACTTCTGTAGAGGCTATTGATTATATCATCCATTTCGATCGTGCTATGAACGGTAGAGATCGGCCGCAAGATACCATCGAGGCCTGGCGAAAAAATATGAAGTACATCGAAGAACAGGCAAATATTTTCGCACCTGACTTTACTCAATGGGATAAACATACAAGGGAAATTGAAGCATTAGCTACGAACGCTATTGTCGAGAGTAAGAGGGTACTTGAGGAGTACCATCCGGCAGACAAGAGATTACCAACGGGGGTCATAGAAGGTATCTATGTGAGAACTAGGCTGCTACAGAACTGGACCAAATCGCATCTCGAGGTGATTCGAGCTCAAGAAGACTACAAGAGATGGAAGATACAGCAAGATGTCCCTCCACAGTCCTCACAAGGTATGTTACACTTAGAGATGAACCGCCAATGCCATGTCGAATTCTAATAATTTACTAGCGAGAAAAAGGAGGGGTTATCGCGAAGATAGTGCTACCACAATGGTCCATTCAACGACTCCGTCAACGCCTCTTCAGACCCCTGAACACTATAAACGGTCATCTAAACTTCAAGAAATGGCACATTACATACAGGTGAGTACTCTAGTAAAGACGCTTATGCCTCCACCGTCCTAACCTATCACTAGGAGGACCTCACGATTTGGAGCATCAATCTTGGGATATATTTATCTTGCACTATAGTTCAAACCTTCTCGTACTCTCAACAACCTCCATCTAACCTCTCTGCCTCCGACCATCTCAACGCTATCCAGACAATGCTCACGCAGCTGCTTTCGGTTCTAATGACTTACATCCTCACAATTCGAAACGCTGGTGACCATCATCTTGGCATGCGTTACCGTCTTTGGTTTGTTCTCGCCTCTATTCTCCCGGTCGTGGCTTTCAGTATATTTAAGTGGTATTCTGGAATGAGTATATTGATAACATTCCTTGGGACCGCTGTAACGGGGATTTTGCAAGTGCTTTTGGCTGTTGATATGAAGAGGGCACACGACTTTCCCAAGGCACGGAGCAGCTAAACTCGGCATGGTAGACTAGAGATACGAAGATGATACATATACACTTATATATACCATATTTTACTCGCCCCTTAAAAACTACAGTTCCTTGAACGATAATGAGGCCCCATAACTACATCCTCGGCGGTGAGACCCCACAGTTGAGAGTGGCGACTATGAGGCTCCGTACCTGCACCTCTAGCGGAGAACTTAGATGAGTAGCAATAGTGAGGCTCTAGCCTGACGGTGAGATCGGGCGTTGTTCCCACACCTTTCTCGTTGATCAGGACACTAGCACACCGAGATGGTCCAGTGAGAACAAGGGATGGAAAGCTAGAAAGGGGTATACCGCACCAAGACATCGTGAGGTGGCCAGTGGCAAATTCGTCGTCAGTTACACATGTCGGGCCGTTGGGTTCAGGAATTGGACCTTGCAGAAGCCACTCACTCTGGCGGCAAAAAAGTCTGCTTGACAGCTGGATGGCAGATGCTGCACATTGAAACATGATCTCGCTGAGTTGGCAGCCATTTGTCAGTCATGGTTGAGATGGTAAGGCTCTGCTGCAAAGTCTCGTCATCCCGTGAGGCTCATGTATATTCGGTGTGAGAATTCGCGCAGCACTCGATGCATTTCTATATCCTTGAAAGAAAAAAGAAAATAAAAAGCTTGGGAACCGGTCAAAATATCTTAAACGCCACGCGTTGCCTCACATAGCGTCGCCATGGCCAAAATGTCTCGTCCGATACATACCCCATCTTGCATACGCCGATGCAGAATGGCCACGCCATGCAAGGCCCGTCTCAGTCTGGAGTGCGACAGTTATCTGTCGCAACAACCATCACGAATCGCCCTTGGCCTGACTCACCACCACACCCCAACATTGCCCATAGCCACCACCAAAAGCGCCCAGCTGCCCCGGTGAACTCTCACACAAGGGGTATTTTTCTGCAGCCGTGTTGCCCAGGACCATCGGTCTGCACCTGTTGGCTGGGATGCCAGATGTTGGCTGGCTGTTGTCGCCCCCCCTCCATCGTCTCTCCCTCGAATCAGCGCCCATTCCGCAGCACCCCCTTCCACTCACCGACACGGCTCCTCGTCAGCTGGCTGGAGGCGTGTACGAGTTTTCTATGTGCAACCTCGTCTATCGTAGTGGTTGCGTCTGCGGATAAATTGAAGAATGGGGTATGTGGTGGAAGATCCACGGGGCTCCAATGAAGGCTCCTGGTTAGTTCGATTGGTTAGTTCCCCCCTCGTTCCGGTCCGCGATATAGTAACTGGGGGCCATCAGCTGTATTGGTTGTGGCTCACCGTCAACTGGGCTATTTGGCCCCGCGGCGTGACGACCACACTCCTTCCTTTGGTATATCTGTAGCACCATGATGGTCACTCTATTGGAGGATGCGAAGGAATCGTGGCTGAAGGCTTGGTGGCTGGAGGAGATCCGAATAGTCATGTGATTTTAATGGGATGGGAGATGCGCTGATTGGTTTGATCTGGCTACCTGCAGCCCGACACCTGCCTTTCTCCAGACGTATCTGTGTGTAATTGTCATGTAAATCAACAAACCAAAGGCCGGCCTTGCCTTCTCACCGCCGAACCCTTTGTCATGTCTTGTCCTGCTTGAGATGAACACAAACTTCGTCGATCCACGAGGGCATTGAACGTTAGGAATATAGTTCTTTGAGTTGCTGAGGCATCGCATAGTGCTGACAGATCCCTAATTCCTGATTCCTTAGGGACGGCTCTAAGCCACGACACAGCTGCAGGAGTTGGCCGATCTCATCCTACAGTCGATGGTCGCTATTGGACGACCGACTGACTGCCCTTCTCTACTAGTCAAGAATGCTAACTCACTTACCATAGTACTGTGCATGATAGCCAGTAAGCAGCATAGCCTGTATCCTCGACCGGTCTAGGGCCATCGACGCGACAGTATGCAGTAACAAATGCCATGCATAAGCATTTACACACCGGGCACTTGTTGGAGCTGCCCTTCTGGGAGATGGGAGCAGCTCGATTGAATTGATGGCAACGAGAGAGATGTTCAACTCGATTGGCTGTGGTCTCCTGAAACTCCTTTTCCTGGGTGGTGACTGGGCAGTGCCTTGGGCTTCGCCTCGCGCCACGGGCCACTCGGCGGGCCGGCGCAGTGCAAGCCTCGCTTTCGCTTTGGGAACTACGAAACAAAGAAAAATTATATTCACAAGTATCTTCGCATGTGTGTAACTACAGAATACCGGCATCATGAACAATGCGTTTTGTTGTGGTGTGCACGGTACAACACTCATGAGGCTCTCGGTGAAAAGCTCACACTCCGCATCCCGCACATTTCGGAGGCCGGAGTCTCACCCTGCAGCTGTTGCCTGAAGTTACCTGATAACAGCCACTACCATCCATGCTGCCTGCACCAAATACCACCCTCTGCTTCCTTCGCGCCCGCTGAGCCTTATTGGCCCTTGTGAGGCGTGATGGCTATGTATAATCCATGTGGATGCTTCACGTACACTTCTCGGGCGTGCCTCGTGCAGACCGGCTGCAAGTACGGCAGGTCGGTCATCTTGGAAAACAGATTGAGGTTTGCGTTTCACGAGTGACGAGGGGGGAAAACGCTTTATTATTACAATAGAACTCCTCCCTCTTTTCCAGTCTCCCCAAATCGCACATCAACTCTCCTGACGAATTTAATCGTGACGATTACTCGTGGTCGCCGTATCCAGGCAAAATACCCCGCTACTATCTTGAGAACCCCTCACTTCGATAGGCTGCCGGCGGAAGCCTGCCTCTCGTGCCAGACCACCAACATCTCATCCCACACCTATTTATTTCCCGCAACCCCCCCTTGGGTAGCCTCACTTTCCAACTGATCTGAACCGAAAATATTCGTGATCGGGAATAACCGTCCATCGACCGAGCCTCGTCTGTATACACATCCAAGTGATATAAAACCCCAAGGCTCCGTCCTCATTCAGCGAAGCCTTCTCACCTCCGCAACTCTGGATAGTGCTGGCCTTTATTCCTCTCCCGCACGTGAACTTGTATAGCCTCTGGTTCCTATCAACCACCCGGACACTGCAACAATGGCGAACCGTGCAGGCTTGCCGCCGCCACCCCCTAATCATGGTTTTCAACAAGCACCACCCGGAATGGTCCAAGGCGGCCCTCCCATGAATCGCCCTCAGCAACCTCAGCAGCCACGACAACCTGTGTATCAACAGAATTTCCAGCAGGGTGGACCCATTCCCGCTTACCGTCCAGACACTGTTATCAACGCCTCCACCCGGATCCACGACATACGTCCCGAGAAGACGGAATCCGAGTCGTTCTGCAAGAAGCAGCTCACCTCGTATGAAGTATACACCATTCTACCAAACAATGACGATGACGGCAAAGACTCCAAGGGCTCCAAAGGAAACAAGGACTCCAAGAGTTCCAAGGATAAGAAGAAAGATAAGGACGACGCAAAGCCCAAAAAGCGAGAGCGCTGGGCCAAGGTCACAATCAACCAGGAATCCTACCCAACGGAAAATATCATAAAGACGATTCAGAAACTCGATGCCGGCAAACTGTCCATCGCCGAAAAGAAGGCCAAGCTGTTCCCAAATCAGAGTATGCAGGTCACCAACATCCTCGACGGCAAGATCATGACCGAGCGCGAAGGCCAGTTCTTCGAGTGGGTCCTCGCCCAACTTCACCGCGAGGAGTCTACCAACTCAAAGACGGGTAACAAGGAGACTACCTCCATGACGATCTACCTCAAGCGCGCGCCACTACCACACATCGACGTTATCCAGTTGTACCGCGAGCGTCAAGAGCGAATGCGCATGCAAGCCTTTCAAAGGCAGCAGCACCAGCAGGCACAGGTATTCCAACAACAGCAACATCAGGCGGCGATGCAGCAGCAGCAGCAACAACAACAACAACAACAGATGGGTGGTGGACAGTACACTCCCCAGAACAATAAGGGAAACTTCCAACAACAACAGCAGCAGCAGAAAGGAGGCCCCTGGGCCCAACCTATCAAAAACAAGAATGCCCCTGGCGGCGTCAAGATTATCCAAGACCACCGCCCCGGCACACCCCACAAGTCGCCAAAGGGCAAAGCCGCCGGCACCAAAGTCCGCATGAACGACTCAGATGACTACTCAAGCGGCAGCAACAGCGAAACGGAGTCGGACTACGATTCCGATTTCAGTCATTACGACAGCGAAGGAGGCACCCCACACACCAGCGCCTCCTCCCGCTCCGGCGGCCGCAAGTACCCTCGCTCCCACCGCCCGCTCCACCGTTCTCGCGAGCGCCGCCGTGGCCACTACGACCGCGGCGAGGACTTCGTCATGATCGGTAGTCCCAATCGCAGCCGCAGCCTCTCATACGCACCTGACTCCCCACGGCCCGACCGTCCCATTGGCGCACGCGTGAACAGCTACGGGCAGCCCAGCCCGGGAATCGCCAGCCCCGGCTTCGATACCGACGCTTTCGCCGCGGGTTTCGTGGCCGCTACTCGCGTTGCTATCGCCCAGCCAGCTATCGTCCAGCAGCCAGCCGCACAATACGCAGCTCCGCCTCCGCAGCGTATGATCTCTAATGTCGAGCGTGCAGCTAACGACGACGCGCGCTTGCGCGAGGCTGAGGATATTATGCGCCAGGATGTGCTGAGGGAGGTGCTGGCGCGTGAGGACGCAGCGAGAGTTTCACGCCCCTATGGGCGGGACGTCCGCAACGAGGGAGTCCGTGGATATGCGCTGCCGCAGAGACGATACCTTGACGAAGATAGGGGAGAGAGGCTATATCGGGACCCGCCGATGTCGCCGTCGGTGTCGTCCATGTCGTCAGCACCGCTGTCGCCGTTGCCTCATGAGCGTGGCCGCAGTGGCCGCTATTCACCGGAGCTGAGGAGGCGCAGCCCAGAGCTAAGGAGACGCAGCCCGGAGTACGCATATCCCCTCCGTAGCGGGCGACAGCGTAGTCCCCTAGAGGACAGGGAGTTTGACTATCCCCGCAATCCATTCCGGCCGTTGAGGGAGCCGAGGCCGTACTAGGTGTTCTCGGATAAGAACCAGATTGGAAACTGTCTGCTGATCTTGTTGGTCGATGTGTATGAGCGTGTTTTTCCTGTGCAAAATTTGCCAGTGTGTATCTGGAGGATGATTAGTATTGCGGGATGCTTGCTATCTGATCCGTGTATTTTCTTTGGGCTGTGGGAGTATCTCGAGGATGCTGGGTCTCCTTTTGTCTCAAGTATGGACGTTTTAATGATTGTATGTAACGTTAGCAGACCATGGTCCCGCGCAAGCAAGGCGGATGATTCGAGGAGCAGGAGGCACTCCGTTGATGAACAGTATATCATAGTACAGTAAATGAAGTATCAGTATTCATTCTATAATCTTTCCATCTTACCTTGATATAATGAAGGCAACGAAAGAGAAGACAATTCCGTCAAGACGTGAAAAGCCCATAATCAACAGAAGAAACAGAGAAGGTTCATATAAGGTTAAAATCCCTCCGCTGAAGCCTAGATGATAAGCCCCCCCACATCGCCTCATCCTCCTCTGCGTTGAGGCCCGACCCGTTGCTCAACGGCAAATCAGACAGTAGCGCTGCTGCATCCTCCCCAAAAAGGCATAAATGAGGGTTGGCGGGCGTGGAGCGCTCCAATATGATATCCTGGCCTCTGCCACCTTCAACGCTGTGGATGAGGACTGCATATATTGCAGAGGCCTGTGGATGCATGGAAGGGATGGGAGGCAGGGGAGCAAGGGAGGGCGGCTCGCACCGCCGGGTTGTACAAATAAACAAATGCCTCGATGGGCCCCTTGGGCGATGCGTTGTCCCGGCATGGGGTTGCGTATGGAACGAAACACACGCATAACATATAAAAGGGACGCACATTAAAAGAAAAGCAATTATCTGACAGCATAAAGGATCTTGAGGACCTTTGAAAATAGAAAATAGTCATCAGTAAATAAATATAGACAAAAGAAACTAAAGTAGATACCTTATCTTACAGCTGAAAGTCCGTGATGATTTTCACATGTAGTCGTTCCCTCCGGGTAACTCTCATGGCAGCTGGCGCCGCGGATAGAGGTTGCGAAAGCGCCGGGAAAAGTCGTCAGAGGACGGGATAAGGGTGCCCCGCTTGAGGTCATCACCCCCACTAATATTTTGGGGTCCCGACAACTGGAGCAATTTGTTCAACAACCCCTCTCAACCATACTGTACAATTATACACCTTTTGGTAGCTTTCTTCACTTCAAAATCACCAAGTTTATCTTTAAAATCAGTCAAGATGGCTCGTCAATTCTTTGTCGGTGGTAACTTCAAGATGTAAGTTTCTGCCACTCTGTGCGATACCGGAAGTGGGGGAGGGGAGCTCTTTGGGCGTTGGGGACGACGAATCCAAATGCGCAGGGCGATTGAGATGGGGGAATGAGAGGTAGATATAGAGAGCTAATTATTTCCCTATAGGAATGGCTCTGTCCAGAGCATCAAGAAGATCATCAGCGGTCTGAACGAGGCCAACCTCGACCCTAAAGTCGGTATGTACAAATCGAATCGACGTCATTCATAATGGAGCTCAATGAAATGGCAATTGGATGGCTGTATCCGTATCAGAAGGGCTACTGGTATGGGTAAAGAATGGTCTCGAGGGATTGCAGCAGCTTCTGTTTGTGGACTTGGCTGCCTCTTCCTCTCAGAGGGGTCGAGAATTTTTGCTCCCGATGTTGGCGGTTTGCCCAGCAAGCTTGGCTGTCGCGGGCCACTACAGTTTGCGAATCACGATGGTTGCCCAGATGACAGAGCTGCCCCTTGCGAAGCTACCTCCGTCGATCTGTCTGCCAGTGCAACAGCATCTTGAGGAACCATATCTCTTTCCCTCGAAGAGCTTCTCGAGCATGAATGGCGTCTTTTCCAGCGGTAATTCTACATTGAATTCATGTATCTAACGCAATACCACAGAGGTCGTCGTCGCCCCTCCCGCAATCTACCTCCTTCTCGCACGCGCCGAGCTCCGCAAGGAGGTCGAGGTCGCTGCCCAGAACGTCTACGACAAGAACGAGGGCGCATTCACCGGCGAGATCTCCCCCGCCCAGCTTAAGGACTCCAACATCGGCTGGACCCTGATCGGCCACTCCGAGCGCCGTGTCATCCTCAAGGAGTCTGACGAGTTCGTCGCCTCCAAGACCAAGAACGCCCTTGACCAGGGCGTCCGCGTCATCCTTTGCTGCGGCGAGTCCCTCGACCAGCGCGAGAAGGGCGAGACCGTCTCCGTCGTCACCGCGCAGCTCGGTGCCGTCGCTAAGGCCATCACCGCCGAGCAGTGGGCTAACGTTGTTATTGCCTACGAGCCCATCTGGGCTATTGGCACCGGAAAGGTCGCCACCACCGCCCAAGCACAGGACGTCCACACCGCTCTCCGCCAGTGGTTGGCCAAGACCATCAGCGACAAGGTCGCTGAGGAGACGAGGATCATCTACGGTGGCTCTGTCAGCGAGAAGAACTGCAAGGACCTGGCTACCCAGCCTGATATCGATGGATTCTTGGTTGGAGGTGCTAGCTTGAAGCCAGCGTGTAAGTTTATGTCCTCCCCTGAACGAAAGAGGCAATCACTGACTGTTTCTAGTTGTTGATATCGTCAACGCCCGCTTGTAAGCGGTTCCTAGGTTAATTAGGCCTATCTGAGTGTGCAATGGCGGCAAGCTTTTACCCTGCAGCATAAAAGTAGAAAGTAGAATTGAAGTTCTCATGAAGCTCAGAGTCTGTTCAAATAAGCGCTAGTGACGGACAACTCTGATTATGTCGCCAATGACTGAACGCGAACTCCCAATATCACTGGATATAAACACACTTGCCTCGTGAACAAATTTGTAGCTTCAAATTGCTCTTAGATGTAATTCGCTCTTATTCGATTTTATACATAGTATACAGTCTTCCCTAAACGCCCTCAATGCCCCAACTTCTGGTATTCTTCCTTTCATACAATCCCACAGCCATCCATCCACATACACACTCTAGACAGTCATCGGCCCGCTGTGGTATGGCGACCAGATACCTCTCACACTGTCGTTGATAGACTTGACAGGCTTCGTCTCGGTCTTCAGCTTCTCGCCCGACGCATCCCTCAGCAGAACAGCCTTCTGTAGAACCGACATCGGTTGTAAGTTCCTGACGCAAATTGCCTTCTCGCGACCATTGATGAATGTGCCCTTGATGACCGGGTGTTTGCTCGGACGGGGGGAGACGGTGATTTCGATGCTTGGGTTGGCGGCAGCGAAGGCGGGGAGTTGGTCGCGGAGGAAGGCGCTGAGGGATGTTAGTATTAAAAACCTTTATACAAGTAGGAGTAGGGAATAGAAACATACTTCATGCCCCTTGAGCTACCAGCCCAGTCGCAGTAGTGGAAATCGAGCTTCTTGCACTGGAGGATGAAGGCGCCAACGCCATTCTACAAGTGTTGTTAGCAAACATACGGGGCCAAACAGGCGCAGACAAATCTTACCTGTCCAGAGGACAACTTCTTTAACGCTTTCGCACCCATGATGTGTAATTGACTTGTCGTGGTCTCTAAACTCGTGGTTTCCTCAGTCGTGCACCAGAATCCCAAAAATAAGGCTCCGACCACGTGACATTGGGAAATTTCTCGCTTCGCGGTCCAAGCTTGACGCGCCGATGTCACTCGAAACAGAAGCTGGAACGGGAGCCTTAACGTTTGTTTCCCCCCTTCAACAACTTCATCCACCCGGCTGTCCGATTCCAGAAGCTGCTTTGGACGGAGACCTTTCTACCTCTAGAGCATCCACATCATTCGTGATGACGGACAAATTACCCCCCAACCTCCTCGCGCTCTTTGCGCCGCGCCCAGGACTGCGATGGGTTCCCCCCAGCGATCATGCACCTCAGGACCGGATGACCGCAACCATCTCTGGCCTGGCTGCATTCCTACCTGCGCTGGAGGAGTACAAAGCTACGGATAAGTATGAGCCGACAGAGAGCTGGCTGCAGCGCAAGGATAGAGTCAGATTGGAGAAGAGAGAGGCACAGGAGCAGCTCTTGAAGGAGGGCCCAGCCGATTGTGAGACACCCTCGCAAGGCGCCAGATGTTGTCGTCTACAATCCTACGGAAGATTATAAAGCTAATATTATTGCTCTAGACAAACCTCAAGAGGACCAGAATATTCGCGGTGATGCTTTCAAGACTTTGATTGTTGCGCGCCTGAGTTACGATGCGACAGAACAAGACCTAGAGCGTGAGTTTGGACGCTTTGGTCCCATTGAGCGTGTATGTATTCCAATTCTACAATAGCTTCTGTACTGCGCTAATGTCAATCTACAGATCCGCATTGTAACGGACACCCACCAAGACGAAAAGCCCAACAAGAAGAAGAAGAAGCATCGTGGCTATGCCTTTGTTGTATTTGAGCGCGAGAAAGATATGAGAGGTAAAGCGGCCACATATACCCCCAACCCCACATTCTTGCCCAGACGATCTATCGATCTATCTTCCCTGATTCGGAGAGTTCCTAAGTACCCACGGCCCTCAAGCTTGCCTACTGGGATATCCTGTTTCTTGTTCCTTTCTTTCCTTTGTCTACTCTTCCACCGATCAAGGTATATTTTCTATGGGTAACAAGACTAACAATTGCGCTCTTGCGCATCTTAATAGCTGCTCTAGATGGATGTGACGGCATTAGAATCAAAGAACGACGCATTAAAGTCGATGTCGAACGTGGTCGCACTGTCAAGGGCTGGAAGCCACGTCGCTTCGGTGGCGGCCTCGGAGGCAGAGGTTACACCAAGGCTGTCCCACCCCGCCCTATGGGACCAGGTGGGTTTGGCGGCGGACCTGGACCTGGTTTCCGTGGTGGATTCAGGGGAGGGTTCGATGGGGGTCGTGGCGGTGGTGGCTTCCGAGGTGGAAGAGGTGGCGGTGGTTTCCAAGACCGTGGTGGACCAGGAGGTAGAGGAGGTATCGGCTATCAAGGCAGTGGATTTGGTGGCCGCGATGGTGGCAGAGGTGACCGCGATAGAGGATTCGGAGGAGCGCCTCCACCAAACGCCCCAGCTGGACCACGACCAGGCGGTGGTGGCTACCCTCGCAATGGGTATGGCCAAGGCTCGCCGGACCGCAATGGGCCACCTGCCGCTGGTGGGTATGAACCACGCGGTGGCCGCCCTCCGTATGACGACAGGGGACCAAGCTCGGGTGGGTACAGAGGCGACAGAGGTGGTGATCGATATGGTGGTTCGAGAGGAGGCGACTACCGTGGTGGTGGTGGTAGTGGAAGCAACATGGAGCCGGTAAGACCTCGTGAGGGCGGCGGATACCGTGACAGAGACTCTGGACGCGGCGACCCACGAGACCGCGATCCAAGAGATCGGGACCCACGCGACATGGGCCGTGAACCCAGAGGTGAACCCAGAGACGGAGGGTATGGTGGACGCCCACGCGAGGAGGATATGTCGAGGAAGCGCATGTATGACGACGGAAACAACGGCTACATCGAAGACCCGCGAAAGCTCCGACGGTACTAAACAAGCAAGCTTCTTTGACAGCAGGTGGCTTGGGTGGGTACGGGTTTGAACCTTTCAGCTTTTTCTTCCCTCTTGCAACAGGGGTAAGCAACACTACAGCTACAGGTGCACGTTTGCGACTTTCAGTATCAAGGAGGTATGAAAGTAGTATTTGCTGCTCTGCCTGACCGCGCATACATCGCCCGACTTCGGATCAAGCTTCTAGGCTCATGGAATTGTCGATGCGCTTCATTTGGTAACTCGGATCCCTACAACTACCACGTCTGCCTCCCACTTGGCAATTTTCTTGCTACAGCTTCTTTTAAAATAATCGTTTCTTCGACTTCAAGAAACTTGGGTAACCCGACCCTCCCCTGGCCAATTACGGAAAACCTTTTGCGCCCTCTTCCATCTTCCGGCCAGGATCTTGTCGCCCTTGTTCTGGATTGCAATCCCAATTCGAACTTTCGTCCATGTCGTTTACTTTTTAGTACTTTTTTTTCCCGCCTTGTGCTCGTGTTGGCGGTGAGTATGGGATGGTGGGTGGTGGGTTGGGGCTCCAATATCTAATCTTAGGTTCCTCAAGCGGGTTTGTACTTGTACGATAGTCTCGCGATGCTGTGTTGTTAAGAATAAGTGTATGGCGCGAGGCCAGGAGGAGTTCGCCGGTGGGTATGCTAGTATAAAAGCGATTCATATGAGATTTGCACTGTTTTAATGTAGTGATATTTGCAGTAGGTCTTATCCAAGTCAGCGGACACACATCACCGCATCCTCTCCAAATACATCCACCACCCCTCCCTGTCGTAAAATCATACCCCCAATCCATTTCCTTCCCCCTTCCACGCTCTTTGATCCAAACTTAACAACCGTACAACCCCGCACCTTCGCCGCAGACCAGAGCACTCCATCTTCCTTCTCCTGCGCTAACCGCCGCGCCCGCCACGCCTCCTCATCCGATGCCTCTGTCTTCCCATCCTGTTCCACCGCCTCCTTTGACCTAAAGTCCCTTGCCCCAATCCGCGGCTGTGCGCTAAACTCGGAGAGGAAAAAGGCTGATACCGGCGCCATTAAAGGGCCTGCTAGGATGAGTGTCCCGAACACGGAAAGCGTGTGCATTTTGTCCTTCAGCGGCAGCGCGGCCGTGCTCTCATCGAGGGTCAGCGCGTCGCCATCTAGGATGAGGTTATCGCGCAGTAGCAGCCGGGGCCGGGCCTTGTCCTCATCGTCACCCTCGGCGGCGGCGCGCCAGACCTCGTTCCGGCCGGACCAGGATGTGAAATCCCAGTTCTCGTTGCGGGAGGTGCGACCGGCTGTCACCCAGTCGAGGAGGCAGAGGGTTGCGGTTGGGTGGAGGGTGAAGATCTGGGACTGGACGTAGACGGAGTCGGCGAAGGGCTGGACGGGGTCGGGGAGGAGGCAGAGGGCGGAGGAGGCGGAGATGGTGACGGAGAGGGTTTGGGAGGTTTGGAGGGTGGGCCCGGTAGATTTGAAGACTTTGGTGTGGCCTTGTGTGGCGATGGAGAGTTTGGCAGAGGGGTGGACGTCGATCTGGGGGGGATGTTAGATTTGACGCTGTGGGTTCGTGGCTGGGGATAGGATAGAGCAGGAAACGTGACTTGGAAAATAATCTCCGGAATGAAATGTCTAGCAGGACAGGGTCGCTGTGCGCCTACTGATAGACTATGAAAATGTTTCTCACCTTGAGATGGACTTGATCGCCTGCAACAAGTCCGCCGCCGTAGGTTAGAAGAAAGGCGAGGGCGGATTTCAAGTCCCCCACTGGTGATGGTGGAGTGATGATCTTTAAAGGATACTGAAAAGTCGCCTTGACGAGGCCAGAAATGCCATTGGGAAGTAAACGAGCAATCAGATGTCCTTCCCCCGGCTTCGAGAAGGACACTGGGAATGGAGAGGTGGTCATGGTGGACCTATCTGTGCATGGCTGGGATAAAGACGGATGTAAGTGAGTGACGTAGGGGAGAGGGTATCTATATTGAGGTTAGCAATGCATACAATATAATTGTATTTTATGCCTCGAATACGCACCAAATGCCAACTGGAATAATTATATTGCTGGATTCTCCCATCGTTGAAACCTGTTAGAGAGATAAGAAAGTCGAGGCCGGAAGTGGACTAATATGGCTTAGCGCTTGATTGACCAACTTCGCGCTAAACCTTAAAGTGCGTCCTTCAGCCCGCACTTCGCGTCTCTCCGACATCGACGCGACTTGGTATTTCATGTTGACAATCAGCGCGTTCGCATCGCAATTCACGACAAACCGATGTTCGGAGTGTAACGCCGTCAATCGATTAATCGCGTGCACCTGCTCGAAATAAAAGTCCCGGAAAATCGACGATGGCTTCGTCCGCAGAAGCGACAGCAAGCCAGCGGCGCAAGTCGGGAAGGGCTGTCAAGGTCCCCGACAAGTTTCAGCCAGAGGTCGAATCATCGCAAAATGCCAGCGCAGGCGGGAAAAGGAAAAGGAGTGGCGATGACATGGAAGGAGTAGAGAATGAAGAAGAACAGGAAGAAGAGGAGGATGAGAGTGAGGAGGAAGACGAAGATGAAGAGAGCGAAGAGGAAGAAGCACCCGTGAAGAAGAAGTCTAAGCCGAAGGCAGTTGCCACAAAGAGCGCACCAGTTGCAAAGAAAGCCAAGGTCAATGGCAGTGCTCCACAGCCGAAAGCGCATTCAATGAGGCTCCCGAGCCGGGCGAAAAAGCCAACTGGGAAGGTGGTGTTCAAGGATAATGATGCTGAGGGACTTTATGGTGAGTGAGCAGTGAGATGTATGCGCCCGCGATGTTAACTGTTACAGCCGAAATATTCACGAGCGATAAATCTTCGAAGGATGTTGCGACACAGTGGCTTGGTGAATACGACGCAGACAACACAGCAGCAATGGCGGATCTTGTCAACTGCGTCCTAAAGTGCGCCGGCTGCGATATCAAAGTGACGGAAGACGACATCAATGACCCAGATAACAGCCCAAACCGACTCAACGAGATCCAAGACGAACACAAGGAGAAGAATGTTGCCGACTATCCATTGATCTCGAAGGCGAAGTCCTCTCACGCATTTAAAGTCTGTCTCACGGATTTCTTCGAATCGCTCATGGGACTCATGCACTCGACTACTGTTCTATACGAGGATATTGCGCTGATCGAGAACATTCATCTGTGGATCACGAGCATGTCCTCATCCTTCCTGCGCCCCTTCCGACACACCGCAACTGTCATAGCACTCGCATGCGCTACAGGCTTGTGCGAGGTGGCGAAGTCGCAAGTGCAGAACACAGCAGATATGCTTACATTGATGGAGAAGGAAGAGAAGCTGGGGTCGAAAGCAAACAAGGGCCGCCTTGCAACATACCAGAAGAACATCGACAAGGGAAAGCAGCACCGCGAAACTTCAGAAGGAACCATCAAGGACTTCTTCGATACCGTGTTTGTCCATCGATATCGTGACGTTGACCCGAAAATCAGAACAGACTGTGTCGAAGCCTTGGGGCAATGGATTCTCATTTTGCCTACTACATTCTACGAGGGCACATTTCTACGATACCTGGGTTGGCTGCTGTCTGACCAGAACGGGCCCACACGACATGAAGTTATCAAACAATTGGAACGGATCATGAAGTACGGCGAGCTTGGCGGGATACGCAACTTCATCGACCGATTCCGTTCACGCATTGTCGAGATGGCAACGAAAGATGCAGAGACAACCGTTCGGGCATCGGCTGTAGATCTCCTTGACATGATCCGCGAGAAAGGCATGTTGGAGCCAGACGACATTGATATTATCGGCAAACTCATATTCGACTCTGATATACGGGTGCGGAAGTCTGTCGTTAACTTTTTCGCGGCCAATATTGAGGATCTGTATGAGTCTAAGATTGAAGACCTTGGTGGCGAAGAAGCACTGGATGAGGCATTCACCCTGGATGATGAGAATAAGGAAAACCCATGCTCGGGCTGGATTAAGCTGAAGGCTCTAGCTGAGGTCCTGTTGAATTATGATGACGGAGATGCTGTAGATGAGGGGTCGAGTCAAGATGATGACCTCGTTATTAGTGACGGCACAATCAACGCCGCTGGCTTTGAGTCGAGGTACTCCCTTGCGGCAGAGGTTCTCTACGACAAGGTCTCCGAGCTTCAAGACTGGGAGATGCTGACTGGATATCTCTTGTTTGATCACTCTAATAAGCAGAAAGCCGGGTCAGTCTCTGTTGCCGTCAGAAGCGCATTCAAACTAGAAGAGAAGGAGGAAGTCGCCCTCCTGGAGATTCTACACGCAGTTGTGAAGACCCACCTAGCCAGGCTAGGTGAGGACCACCACCAGAAAAAGAAGGTTGGAAAGTCAGCTTCTCGTGTCGACGAAGACTCGACGGCACGGAAACTCGCGGCTGTCCTTCCCCGCTTGTTGAAGCTATTCGGGTCCAAACCGAAGACGTCAACCGCGGTCCTTCGTCTCGAGCACGTGCTAAACCTGGGCATCTTCCAAGAGCTGCGCCAGGATTCAACGGCGTATGCAACCTTATTACATGAGATCAAGTCTCAGTTTAAGAGCCATGCGGATGCGCATGTTCTGAGGGAGGCCAGTGTTGCTTTGCTGCATGCACAGGCATTTGAAGAACTCGGAGAGACGACGGAGGATCAGATGCAATCACTGTGGGTTGATACTATTGACGATTTGAGAAAACGTTTCCCGAAAAGCACGGAGATATCGGTGAGGGGCGACACGAAAGTTGAGCTTGTCCTCCAGCTAACGACAACGGTCACCCGACTCAACCGGCTGGCGGGGATAAGCAATCCCGTGGAGCTATTTGAAAAGGCACCTAAAAAGACCGCGAAAGGCGACAGGGCCTCTACAATGCCAGTCATTGATATGCTTCTCGAGCTTGTAGGCCGCGGCTTCCTAGATACCCCAGATCCAGATATCGACGACGAAGAGGATAAGTTGGTCATCAGCGCCATCCAGACGGCTCTATTCTACTTCATGTGGAAGGGTCGCGCGTTGAAAGAAGCGGTTGGAAATGCCGAAGAGGTCCCCGACGTAGACGTCGATGAGATCAAAGAGCGCACTGAAACCTTCTCCGACAAACTCATCAGCACGCTCTCCTCCCGCGCGGGTCTCGACCCCTGCCGCCTGCAGGCCACCGGTTCCCTCCTCGACCTCTACACCATCTTCCGTTCCATCCTCACCAGCAAGAAAGCCGAAGCCGCGTTGGCCGAAAACGACTTCTCGCACCTCCTTACCCTCGTCCGCCACGTCGCCCCAGAAGTCCAGGAGGAGATCACATCTATATTTGCTACGGCCGAGAAGCACTACGCCAACAAGGCGCACAAGACCCTTGAGCCGCCCGCCGACAACGACGACCCAGAGGATATCGACTCCGACCCCGAAGACGACGACGAGGGTCTCACGGATGCGGAGCGCCAGGTTGACGGCCTGAAGGCTGAGCTGCAACTGTGCGACCTCACCTCCAAGCTCGTCCTCGCCATCTACGCGCGTGTCATCGACGCCGAGGGCGCCATGGAGGGGAAGCTTAAGCACCGCATGCTCCGCAACAAACGCAGGCTCGGGGCGAACATAGCGCAGATCCTGGCTGTTCTGGAGGAGCCGAATCCGAAGAAGGGGAAGAAGAGCAAGTCGTCGGGAGGGAAGAAGCCAAAGGAGAGCGAGGTGAGGGCGAAGATGAAGAGTTTGGAGATAGTGGTCGATGATGATGAGGACGAGGATGAGGAAGAGGTCGATGAGGAGGAGCGGAGGAGACAGGAGTTAATTGACGAGGAGGGTCCACCGAGCGCGGACGAGGCAGACGAACAGATGGTTGAGGAGGAGGATGAGGAGATCTTGGGGGATTAATCTTGTGCGCTATGAATGGCTATGGTCTATATGGGATCTGTCATGAATGATAACTTATAGGGGGGTGGGTGGTGAGGTTGCTGGTGTCTGGCGTTCCGGGCGCAGCTGTAGGATATTGCTTGGTACTTGGCTATCTATGGAAGCTTTGATGGGGCTTGGCGGGGTTTACGCCGGCTCTTTATGATTCCTTCATGCGCGCGAACACTTTGGGTCGCGCAAGCTTGGGGGGTGGGATTGCTAGGTCTTGTAGCTTGCGAAAAACCTTTAAATACATCCTGCTTTTTACCAATCCGCGCACATGCATAGTTGATGACGGGTGATTGGGGATATGGGTCCAATATCAGTCGACCATGGTCGCTATTGGCACCGGCGCACACATGCGGCGTGTTGTCGACATATTTCCAAGAACCAATTTTGGCATTTACCCCGTCGAATAGAGTATCCCGTCGAGGATCCCAGTGTCATGGTGCTGGGATGGGGGCAACCTTGGGGCCGGGCCGTCGAATGACTGACATGTGTCTAAACAGGCTGGCAAGACGTGGGGACACTGCGCTAACGACTAAAAAGACAGCACTGGTCCCCCCTACCGTAACCTACCGCCGTAACGTACCGGGACGCCGTGTCGCCACCGCACGGGGAGCTTGACGTGCATAACCCAAAGCACAGAGTACCGGACCGCAATCTACCCAGGTTCCCGGTCCTTGTTCCCCCCTCCTCACCTCACTCCCCTCCTTCCGTCCCTCCTACCACCCGATTGCGGTACACAACGCCCAGCGAAAGGAAAATATATACATACATATTACCCCTCTCTGCGGTGGCAAAATTCGATATAACCGCTTTTCCTGACTCCACTACTACTGTTGCTACTGCTTCTACTCTCACCGTGCTACTTTGTCGTAGACCAGACCTAGCTCCAACTCGTCGCCCAGACACTCTCGTTCTCGGGTCAGACCGACTACGTGAGCTCCACGCGCGACAGTGGTACTAGCTATAAGTGCGCCCGCACCCACCAGGCAAAATGGAACGCACGGCGCGGATGAGCCTCCGCGAGGAGCCGCCAATGTTCCCGACTTACCTCTCAGGCGGTGAGCATAGTGTGCTGGGCGCGGAGGCGCTTGCGGACACGGACATGGCCGCAGACAGGGCCGCAGAAGCGGGTGAGGATGAATATGAAGATCCCTTAGGGGGGAGCGAGTCGTCGATTGAGATTGAGGTAGGGGAGAGGAGCGAGATCACGGTGATGATGGTGAGTGCTGTTCCACCCTAAGGAGCTACGGGTTTGGTGAGAGGAGGAGACAGCAAGGCCGGGCGGGGGGTTAGGACGGGATGGTCGGGCATAAAGGCTAACAGAGCGGGCAGACCTTCGATGAGGACTCGAGCTACGGGACTGATGATGCGGATAGCGGTCTATTCTATGAGACTGTAGGGTCCAGTGCATTTACGTTTCCGAAGGAAAATGGGAGGACCTATCATGCGGTATGTATCACTCATCCGAGACGGATGAGGCAGAGAGCCCTCCGATGATCCGCATGCTGATCGCAGCGGGGTGCAGTATCAAGAAGGCAGTGAGTCCCTCCGAGCACCCCGTGCTGTACTATAGCTAATAGATCATCAAAGAATATCTCATGCCCAATGACGAGAAGGAGCAAGATAGGTAATTAACGTATCCCGAGGGAGTGGTTATGGTTACCAGATGACTAATGGCGCCCGACCAACAGGATGGACATGATCTACCACTCGCTGAGTCTGATGTTCGAGGACAAGCTCTTCTTCGCGCCTGTCAAGAACCCGCAGCGCATCGCTGACATGGCGACTGGCACTGGCATCTGGGCTATAGATGTTGGCGACAAATACGAAGGCGCCGAAGGTCTGCCAACCCCCCTCTCATCTACGCCGAGTCTCTACTAACAACCCCCAGTCATTGGAATCGACCTCTCCCCCATCCAACCCAACTGGTAAGCTCCCGCCCGTATGCCCCCAAGGGCGCACCAGTTCCCCTAGATACTCACCCCCGCACAGGGTCCCCCCCAACGTCCAATTCCGCGTCGACGACATCGACAAAGACTGGATGTTCGAGCACCCCCTCGACCTAATCCACACGCGCCTCTCCTCCGGCCTCGCCGTCCGCGACTGGCCCCGCTACCTCAACGAATGCCAAAAATTCCTCAAGCCCGGCGGCTGGGTCGAGGCGCAGGAATTCAGCGTCTCCATGGGCTACGAGGACGACTCGCTCCCGCCAAATTCCATGATCAAGAAGTGGCATGAGGAGGCTAACCGCACTTTCACGGCTGCCGGGTGCGATCTCCGCTTCGAGGGCGAGACGCTGAAGCAGCAGATGATTGACGCGGGGTTTGTGAATTGCGTGGTGCAGGAGTATCGGTGGCCGATGGGGCCGTGGCATGAGGATAAGCGGCTGAGGGATTCGGGGGCGTTTGCGATGATGAGTATGCTGACGGATATGGAGGCGATTAGTTTGGCGAGTATGACGAGGTATGGGGGGTGGAAGATGGATGAGCTGAAGGTGTTCTTGAAGGCTGTGAAGAGGGAGTGGAGGATGAAGTCGATTAAGGCGTATTGGCCGCTGTATGTGGTGTATGGGCAGAAACCGGAGGAGAGGCCGAAGGGGGAGTGAGTGGGTGTGGAATAGGTGGGGGGAAGGGGCACATGTGGAGGGGGTTATGATTGTTACGGCGTTGATATAAATCAAAATTTAGGCATGCCAGGTTAGCAAAATAGGGACTCGAGAATTCGTTAAAGCACCATTTTCGACTTATTTAAGGGTCTAGTACAGTAAGCTTATATGTCAGGGTCGCATTTTCAGGGCATTTTAGTCCCTGAACCGTACTGTCTTTACTTTTTATGGGCAAAACCAGTAATGTTATAATCTTGGCAACTCCCACGCAGTGTATATGCATGACGAGGCTGAGACATCTTTCGTTAGTCTATACTCACCAATGCACGCCTAGACAACATGTGATTGATATATCGCACAGAGCACACCTACGCATGCAGTAGTTCCTATGCCGGCACCTCTTCAGTCATCGTTTCTGTGTTCCCACCCCCCTGCCAAGTAGTCCACATCTACCACATACCTAATAAATACCCAATAAAGACATTACCCGCCATCCTAGCTGTGCATTTCAGCTACTCCATCTAAGCATGGGCGCATCCCATCTTAGCAAGGGTACACTCAGCCCTCAGTCCTGGGGCACGGGAAATGGACCCAGCCCGCTCTGACTGTATCTTAATGTGATCGCCGGCTCGAGTACTCCCTGCCTCTCCACCACCTATCCCGATCGGAGCTGCAGCAGCCCTTTCCCAAGCCGGCCATGGACGCAGCATATACATACGCGTCCGTCACACCTGCGCTACACCCAGAAACTCAGCTCAGCCCGAAAGGTCGAATGAGGCATCGCCGATCAGCAGATGCCCAGTCTGCAGCCCGCCATTGGCGCGGGGCTTGTCGTCGGTGCCGTCTCCCGGCGTACAGGCCTCACCTTCCAACCGCAGCCATGCCGTGCATCGTTACCCTCCAGCTATATATACATCGATGCCCCCTCCCGCTCCCTGGGTCGCGGCGAATATAAGGCAGCAGCTGATACACCCTTCCGTGGGAGACATCTCTACACACCCAAACACGCAGTAATAGTACTTAAAGAGCGCACACAATGGCTACCCTCAAAGACCGCACCAAGTCCGCCGTCGCAGCGGCTGCCACCGCCGCGGCGAGCAAGCTAAAGAAGAAGCGCATGTCCTTCCAACCTACATCTGCGCAATCCCCACTCCCCGACGACCCAGACGTGCACGTCAAGGCCGGCGAGCCCGTCACAGTGACCCAAGAGCCACCGCCCCAACAGCGATTCCCCGACCTCGAGACGGAGAAGAAGACCGGCGGGCGCCGCCTGATCATCGCCTGCGATGGCACCTGGACGGTACACTCCCGCTCCCCCACCCCCAGACCCAGGTCTAACATCTCCCAGAACAGCTACTCCGACGCCCCCACTGCCAATGCCCTCGCCGACCTCCTCCCCAACATCTTCTCCCACATCACCGTCACCCTCCCCTCTAACATAACCCGCATCTGCCGCGCGCTCAACACCAGCGCCGTCGCCACCGAGGACACCGAGCCGTGCCCCGCTCAGATCGTCTTCTACCACCCTGGCATCGGTACCGACGGCGGTATCGAGGACCGCATCATCGGCGGCGCGACGGGTGCCACCATCTCCCTGCACATCAGCGAGTGCTATGGCTTCATATGCAACAACTGGCAGGTGGGCGATGAGATCTTCCTCTTTGGCTTCAGTCGTGGCGCCTACACCGCGCGTGCTATCGCGACGCTTATTACGGATATTGGTCTCCTGACAACGAAGGGAATGGAGTTCTTCTTCCAGATTTTTGAGGATTGGAAGAATCAGAACGTCCCCGAGGTATTGGAGAAGCAGATTAAGGAGGAGAAGTTAAACGGTGCCCGAGGAGCGTTTAAGGGGTTACCCGCCACCCCACCAATGCCGAGCAAAGCATACACCGACGAGCTAGCCAAGGTTCGTCCCCCCCTCCTCAACTCACATCCCCACCCCATCTAACCCCCACAGCGCGGCTACACCCGCCCCTCCGTCCCCGTCAAAGTCCTCGGCGTCTTCGACACCGTCGGCGCCCTCGGCGTCCCCCCCATCTTCGGCCTCCACATCTCCGCCACAGAACTAATGCAATACTCCTTCGTCAACACCAAAGTCTCCCAAGTCGTCGAATACGCCTTCCAAGCCCTCGCCCTCGACGACCACCGCGCCGCCTTCGCCCCGGCAGTATGGGAACAGCCACAGCAGCCCGCTGCACTCAAGACCCTCGCCCAGGCCTGGTTTCCGGGTGTGCATTCCAACATCGGTGGTGCGGGGGGATACGATGATCAATCCCTCGCCAACGACACTCTCGCCTGGATGCTCGCACAACTCCAAACCCTAGACGTCTCAGGCAACGGCCTCCCCCTCCTCGACTTTGACAAAAGCTACCTAGACTGGATCTTCGCTCTCAACGTCGCGCACTGCAACAACACCCCCTCCGTAGGCGGCTACCGCGGCTGGGCCCTGGGGAAGATGGACGAAACACTAACGACGGCGTATAGTTTCGTCGGCGACGTGAAGCCCTGGGCTGGATGGGAGAATTGGCGCGACTGGGCGCACCCCGGTGACCTCGCCAGGACGCCGGGGCAGTATGAGTCTTACTCCGCGAAATCGGGACGGCGGACAAAACGCGATCGTCCGCTGGTGGGGAGTAATGAAACTATCCACCCCTCCGCCCGCGTCCGCGTCGCCTGCGGCGGAAAGGGACTCGACGACAAAGGCGCGTACTACCCGCGCGGTTTGGAAAACTTCAAAATCGTCGGCCCAGAGGGGGCGGATATGAAGGACCCCCTGGCGGTGGGCTTTAAATGGGTAGGCAAGGACTCGCATGGAAGGGATGTGGTGCTTGAGGAGACGAAGTTGGGGGCTATGGAGTTGGTGCTGTTGGAGGCGAGTAGGAAGGCTGTGGAGGAGGGGGAGGCGAGGAAGGGGGTTAGGGCGCAGGAGGTTGAGTGGCAGAAGGGGGAGGTGGAGGGGGTGGTTAATGGGAAGGGGGAGTGAAGGGGATGTAGGTGTATGTGACGTTGTGGGTGTGGGTGTGGGTGTGGATGTGATAAGAGGAAGGAACGAGTTTTGAATACCATCGCAACTTCCGTTTTTGGATGTTATATAGCGCGGGTCTACAACTACCCTTAGCACAAGGAAGGAACGAATTTTGAATAACCATCGCAACTTCCTCGTATAGATGTGGTACGTAGAGGAAAGTGCGGCTCTAAAACCACCCATAGCACAAGGAAGGAACAACTCTAAACCACCATCGCAACTTCCACCTTTGGACGTGACATTCAAAGGAAGGCACTCCCCCCTCCCACCACCCTCGCACCTTCCTCAAAATCACCAAGTACACACATTCACAAAGGTAAACAGAACACCCATAATCACTCGAATAAAAATCTCATTAACCGAAGCTACAACCCATCCCAACCCCCTTTATCCCACCCCCGCCCCCTCCATCCGCCTCATCAAGATTCAACCAAGTAAGCCAAGGCAAGATATAAACTTCAAATCAATCGGTCTTAACATAACCCCCACAACCACCCACACCACCCACACCAACCCCCAGCCATCCGCCCCCTTTCTCCCAGCACCCGCGCACGAAAAATTAAGTTCTCAAGTCCCCATCTGTCTGTAAAAAGCCCCATCCATTTCTTTCATACCAACGTTTCGATATTTTTTTCGTTAACTAAGCAAAGCATGCGATGTTTAATCGCCTCTCTCGCTCGTGGTCTGGAATGCTGTGAACCTGACCAAAACCCAAACCAGCCCAAGGCCAGTCAGTGCCCTCATCCCCTCCTCCCCTCCCCCTCTTCATATCCATCCACCTCTTTTCCTCCCATCAAACTAGCTACCAGGCCAGTCTCTCTCCCAAAAAACAGCAAAGGCAAACGACCCCCCCCCCCCTCCCCCAAACAACCCCATCTTCTTCTCTCAAAAAAAATCTCACGCGCTGCGTCTTATCACGTACGTCGTTATATGTTAAATAACAAACCCCCTCTTCCCCCGTCCCCTGCCCAAAAGTAAATTCCAAGGTATATATACGCTTTCCCCCCTCTCTCTCATCCATCGATACCATCCATATCATCCATCCCTTTTTGTTCGTGTTTTCAAATAAAGTAAAAATAAGAAACAGATCATCGTCTTTTCTCTCTTATCTTATTCGCGTTTTGATCCCATTTTCCTTCAAACGAGTCCGTCCAGTCGTGAGGGTTTCTCACCGACCGCGCGTGATATATTCCGTTTTGTCTGCATCCCATTTTTTTGGTTGATTTAGCCGCATCGACATTAGCCTGTGTTTTTGACACAATAGCAGCAGGTTCTAATCGCATAAAGAGGCGTATCCCGGTGTTCAGTTCTCCAGGTTTCGAGTTTCGTTCCGCGTCCGACGGTCCGCCCACAGCGCCGTCGAGCGTACCCCCCTCTACACCCTCTGCATCACCGACGCCTCCGCGCGTGCCCTCATATGACTCGCCTGCGTCTCCAGACTGCGTGCCATAAGATGCGTCACTGTTACCATATTAGTCCAATCCCACCCAAACAAGCCCAACACCCAAAATAAATCAGACCAGCGGGAATAGGATAGGGGAATACGTACTCGGCCATACCGCAGCCTTATCAAGCATAAAACTCGTAATCCTCAAAATCCTCGCCCCAAACCCCGGCTCCTCTGCCAAACTCCTCTGCTGCATCGCCAACCCCTGCATCCCCACCCCAACCCCCATCCCAGCCTCATAATTCATCTTGATCTCCGCGCTCTGCAGCACCTCCTGGATCTTAATCAACAACTTGATATCCTCCTCCTCCAGCAGCATGATCCCGGGAACCTGGCTGTAATCCACTTCATCCCGACCGAGGATGCCGAGGTAAGCGCCAACGCGCTCTTGTACTGTGGCAACCCATTCGGCGAGGACTTGCGCGCAGTCGAAGGCGCACAGGGCGGATTGGAGGGGGAGTTCGCGGGATGTGAAGTCAGCGAAGGTGACACCGAGTTTATCACTCATTGACAGCGAGTCCGCTGCGTAAAACGCCGCTTTCCTCAGATGCCGTTCGCGCTTCGACGTCGTCCCGGGTGTCGTCGCGTGCTGTTGTTGGAGGGGCGCACTCGTATTCCCCTGCATCTGCTGCATCCCCCCACCATTTACCCCAACCCCATTAATCCCCCCAACACCACCAGCCATCAACACCTTCCCAAACCCTGGCGACCCCCCCGACGACGGCGGCGTATCCCCAAAATGCGAATGCACACTACTCCCCGCCGCCTCCGACGCATGCTCCGACGCCCCCGACGAAGAAATCTCCCCATTCGACCCAGGCGAGTGCTCAGCATGCTGCACCATCTCCGACCCTCTCGAGATCTCCTCCGCCATGCCCTCATAATCGCGCTGCCAGAACTTCTCCTTCGAGCGGCTCAGGTTGACGAAGAGACGCACATACGCCAGATCAAGCAAGGGGATGGAATCCGCGGAAAACGCGCCAAAGCCGAAGGGATTAGGTCGCTCGAGGCTGTGGCTCGGGTTACTCGCCCACGCCTCCTGCCACGCCTTGAGCGCGGGCTCGATGTGTCGGTGCATCTTCTCCGTCTCCTCGTTCGTCCAGAGCTTGTTGTGATGCCGCTGCCGGGTCTCCCAGATATAGTTGTGCAGCGCGTTGATGAGGACGAAGCAGCCGAACGTGCTGGGTTTGAGGGTCGTCGAGGGCGCGCCGCCGTTGGAATACCCATTGTGCATGTGCTGTTTCTCGCTGGTGCGGAGGAGTTCGCCCAGCGCGTCGTGGAAGAGCATTAGGTTCTGGCTTGCGGCCTTGACGCCGCCCTTGGCATTGAAGCTCGCTGCGCTATCACAGGCCCAGAAATCTTCTTCACACGGAAGCTCGAGGAGGATCTCCGAGTTCGTGAGGGCAGGGGTGTGGTTGAAAGCCGAGACGAGGAGGCTCGAAAGCGCAAACACGGTGAAGAGAGTTCGTTTCCGCTCCTCAGTGATCCGCCAGTTAATCCACTCCCGCTGCTCGTCAGACATATCCTGCATGCTCCCATTCAACCACATATCCGCCATCGGCGTGTCGTCCGAGGACGACAGGTCGTCGGGGTGCGTCCCATTCGGCGGCCTCAGCAGGCCCGCAGCGCGGGACAAGCTCACGAGCGCAGCGCAGTGCGTCGCGGCGATATCGCCCGCCGTCTTATCGCCGCAGTTGTGGCCATAGATAACATTGAGTAGCATAGCCTGCACAAGCCACACGGGCGTATGCACTGAGTTCTCCGACGTAGCGTGGCCCGAGTCTGCAACTCCCGCCTTGCGCATATCGGCCTTTCGTACGTCCGCCTTCCTGCGCTCCTCAAGGTATAGCTGGATCATCTTCTTGGCGAGCTCGAAGATTTCCCTAGACACGGCGTGGTCCATCTCGTATAATGCCCCTATCGCCGCCATGGAGAGCATCAGACATCCCCTCCCGCCAACTATCCCAGACTGCCTCGCCGAGTTGATCTGCGACGCCGGCACATCAAACGACAGCGTCGGGAGATGGAGGAACGGCAAGTGCGGCTGGAAATACGTAACATACGCTCCGACGTATCTCTGCAGGTCGGCCGTGCTCGGCAGACTGCGCGCGTTCTCGTTCGGCTGCCCGCGGAACTGCGCCGGTGCGCTGAACTGGAACGAGTTCTTGCGCCCGCCAAACGGCGTGATCTGGTTCAGCGCCACCACGAGGACCTGGCGCGTGGCTTCGGTGATGGTGGCTGCGGGTGAGTATGGGTTGACTCCGTTTACGGAGGAGGGTGTCTCCGGGCCGAAGTTCATCGTGTGGTGGATTCCATTAGTGTTGGTGAGGCCGGGCATCATGGATGGGCTCAGCGAGCTCATCGATGGTGGGGGCGTGGAGAAATATGTATCCGAAGCATGCTTTTGGGAGAGGTTGTGTGGTGAGATCGGGGCGCCGCTGTGGAGGAAATCCGGGAAGCCGTTCAGAGACATATCGAAGCCGAAGTTCCCAGGGGCCATCAACGCCGGAGCCATCATGCTCTGCTGCCACATGGACCCGGGGTTCACGGGCTGGTTCGAGCCGTCCAGCATCACCTCGCTGATGCCGCTCTGGCTCGCGGTGCTGATTGCCGAGGGCGACGAGCCATCAATGGCATTCTCGTTTGCGGTAAAGTCCAATTGGTGCTCGAAGCCGTTCATCCAGTCAAAGTTCTCCTCCATTGGCTGACCTCCGGTCATATCCGGGAATGCGTGCTGGTAAGCCGAGGCCGAGTCAATGGCCATGGACTGCGGCGAATCGCTGTAGTGTAGTGCGTTGGGGTTGACGGTGCTGCCCTCACGATTAAACATATCCCAGTCAAACTCTGCCAGGATCCGTGGATCCACGGGCGCCGTCCGCAATCCCCCGCCCATAGTCGCCGTATTCACCCCGTCCATATCCAGCTTCGGCAGCCCATTGTGAGACATACCCCGCTGCCCCAGCGCCGCCGACATCCCCGCCAAATGATAGCTATCGTGCGCCGAGAGCCCCATCAGACTGCCATGCCGGCTATGCGTGCCCTGCACGATATTCCTCGGGTTCGCGGAATTCGGCGCGATCAGGTGTATCGCCGCATTATCGACATGGCTGATGGTGTTCGCGCGCGGCCTCATCAGGCCATGGCCCTTGGCCACCGAGCCCTTCCGTATCTTGGCGGACGTGGCCGTGCTGCTGGCGCTCTCGCGGCGGTTCCGCGGCCGCGACGAGGGCGTGGTGGTCATATGCAGCTTCTGCTGGTGGCGGAGGAGCAGATCCCGGCGCGCGAAGCAGCGCGTGCACTCGGAGCATTCGAAGGGCTTCTCCTTGGTGTGGGAGCGCTCGTGGCGCTTGAGATGCTCGAGCCGCGCAAACGAGCGCGTACAGGTCGCGCAGATGTGTGGCCGCGGCTTGTCGGTCTTCGGCGGGGGGAAGGCCGTCGCAGCCTTCGGGTTCAGGGCGGGATCAACTGAGAGGGCGGAGTTAGTTTCTGGCATTCTCTCGCTGCAGCGCGGCTGGGGTAGCGCGGCGCCGTTTGAGCAATGTGTTGGGAGCTGGTGGCAGGTAAGGCGGGTTACATACCATTCTCGTTGATAACGTCGTTAGTAATGGCATTTGCAGCGTTGGATGACGTCGTGAGAGGCATGCTGGGCGGTGTCTCTCGCAGCGGAACGGGGAGTCGAGGGAGGAGCGGCGCGGTGAGGGCGTCGTCCGACTGCTATCATGCTACAACAAATGTGTGGTTGTGTGTTGGGTTTGTTGAATTCTTGTGAGCGGGATTCGTAAAAGGGAGCGGCGATCGGCTGGCGGTTTGTGTGTTTGGTGGGACTCGGACTGGAAATGAGGGATGCAGTCGAGTTGAATAATTGTTTTTGATTGTTGAAAGGGTGAAGGTTAGCTTGCCAATCGAGGAGAGAATGAAAGGAAACGGTCGACGATTTGTGGCAGCAGGATTATTTTCTTGACTGTGTGTTGCTGGTGATCGGATCGTTCTTTTGGTGGTGGTGGTGGTGGAGTGAGTCGAGGTGAGTGGTGAGGCAGGCAGGTGAGTGGATAGGATAAGAGGCGAACAACCGATGGATGGACCAGGTAGTCCGTAGTAGGAGTAGCAGCAGTTCTGAACGGTTTGAAGGCCGAGGAGGACCAAGACCTAAGCTGTGGCAACCAGTCAGAGGGAGGCAATGGGGTTGGTTGGTAGTTTTGGTGTAGTTTGGGTAGCGTGGGATGGTTGGTAGTGGCGGGAAAGGTTGTATGGTCATATATGTATGGTCATATATGTATGGTCATATATGTATGGGTGTATAGAAGAGTAGAGTATACTCCGTAGTCTATACTGGAAGGTGTATATTTCGTATATTGAGTATTTGTGTATATTGTGAAAGTATAGAGAGAGTATGAATTGTATGAAATTGTGTGGTTGACGGGTATGAATAGTACGGAATTGTATGGTTGTGTGGTTGTGTGGGTGTGTGGGTGGTGGTGGTGGTGGTGGTGGTGGTGGTGGTGGGTGTAGTAGTGGGATGGGTTGTATTATCGATTAGCAAGTACTATCGCCCAGTACTATCGCCCAGTACTATCGCCAGTAACAAACTACGGTGGGCCGGAATGATGCGTAATGGTACTTTGGGAGTGTACTTGGGCGTATACATGGGCGTATACATGGAGGGGTACTTGAGTGGATACATGGAAGGGTACTCGTAAGGGTACAGAGAAGGGTTACTGACGGTACTTTGTGGGCCAATCTAATCCCTCCTATTTCCTCCCCAAAGGTGCTAGTTCTGTGCTAGTTGTGTGCTAGTTATGTGCTAATTCTGTGCTAATTCTGTCGCTAATCCTGGGTGGGATAGCCTAGGATTAGCTGGGGTTAGCACTAGAATTAGCTAGAATTAGCTAGGATTAGTACAGAATTAGTACAGAATTAGCACATGACTAGCACAGGATTAGCCCAGGACTCGAACTTCGACGTTCTCTGGGGATGTACTTCCTGCCCTGTCTGCCTGCCTGTCTCTCCGTTTGTATAGCTGCATACCTTCCATATACATCCACACAGTCCAAAGCCGTTTGATCGCTCTCCTACATCGACTACTACCCTACTACCTCCACCAATATCCATCCATCGCCGCTCTCGACCACCGCCCATCCCACCACCGACCACTCTCCACCCTCCACTCTCCGGCACCAGTCATTTTCCACACACCCTACAGCCGAACCTGCATACAAAAAAAAAAAGCCCTGTCTGTCTGCTGCATATAGTCCGCATATACTCTGCATATCGAGTATAAGTCCCGCAAGCTCTTTCAGTCCTCTGACTGGTTCTGCAGCTACCTACAGAACCAGTCGATACTGCTGATGTAGGTAGTCGCCGGCAGACAGACCAAGATCAGAGACCAGGCTTTGTAGTCCGGAGAACGGAGAGAGAGCTTTTCCTTCGTTCGATAGATGTACTCAACCACCCAGACCGATGAGTGACAAGGAAGTGCACTTCCCCATCCCCAGATAATTATGTATGTCTCGCCGCCGAGTCACGAAAGGAGTCACGAAAGCACGGTACACCCCCAGACTCCCCATACTCCAGACTCTCCTAGTAGTAGTAGAGTACTCCAGACTCCAGACTCCAGACTTTTCCCCAGCAAACGAACAGAAAAAAGGGTACATCACATCCCCTACCATCTCACTCGCATCAGCACGTACCCTTCCTTCCTTCCCCCTTCCCAAAAGCAGCACCACACCACCAACACCAACCCCAATCCAGACAAGATGGTGGATTGTCCTATAGACCTTCGGTGGACTCCCGGTGGAGCATGTGGAAGTCCCATGTGGACCCCGTGCACCTCTCTGTCTCCGTGCGCGCGCGTCCTTACATACTACCAGAGTTTCTACGCCTCACACACCCCACCAAAATCCGTGAGCAGACAGACAGGAGAGGACAGGACAAGACACGGCAGAGACAGGGCAACCAAGACAAGACAAGACGAGGCCATCAACTCCGTCTCTCTCGCCGCTCTCTGTTGGTTCCCTCCCTCGCCGCTCTAGCCTCGCCACTAACCGGCAAGTAAGTAAGCGTACTATAGTACAATACCTGTTCGCGAACACCTTCCCTCACCGGCAGACCGACCACACCTCCCAGCCAGACCAACACCAAACCAGACTACACCAGGCAGAGACCGGCGGCAAGCCACGCCACAGCAAGTGCAGTGGCGGATCATCGGTACTGCCCTGCACCTACCGCCCACCTACTGTTTCACCATCTCCTCTGTTGCCGTGCTCTCGGGTCCTTCGGCGGCGAGACACGGCACGAGATGGATGCCATGACGGCGGTGTACTCTACATAGTGGACATGACAGAGGGCTGCACTGTGACCTTCAACGCCGATGTAAGGGACGGCGTGGCGTGGCATGGAGTGTATATTGATTAATCGAGTAATGAAGAAGTCAATCAATATACACTCAATATCCATCCATCCCACCACCTGGCATCCACACCGGAACATCCATAACCCTCACCTCGCCTCACCCACTCACCCACCTACACACACTCCACCGCCGCTATACCATGACAGCGGAACCCCATCGTCATCCCTCCCACCCAATTTTCCCTCCTCGTGACACATCCCCGTGCCTATCCTAACATTTTAACCCCGAGCTTCTAACCCTTCTACGCTTCTATCCCCGACCGACGCTACTACTACTGCTCACACCTAATGTTAAAGCAGCAGCCTCACATCGGCACCTACAACACCCGCGCCGACATCCAGTCAGGTGTCAGCGGATGAAATGCACACTGCTTATTCGCCGACAGGGAAGGGGAGTGCGAGAGCGAGGTGTATAGTAAGTAAGTACCATGATCATAATATATAGAAAATTAATTTACAGTGGTTATTTAATTAAGCCATACGGCTTCTTACCGAGCGTAAATTGAGCATCCATCTATCTATCTGACAGACCGGCCGGCGAGGAAGTCCCTTGCCTTGCCTTGTTTCTACCAAGCAAGCGCCGAACCAAAATTATCTCCATTCACCTGCAGCTCCTCCTCGGCCGTTGAACCTGTCTCATCCCTCCTTTGTACGTAAATATGCAGAGTAGATAGCTAACCCTGCTCTACACCTTACCCTACCGATCTCCCTACATGCCGACCTACGTACATATATGCAGCACACCCCGTGACAACCACCTCCAACACCAGCTAGCCCACATCTATAACTCATACATACATCCACACACCCACTCACCTACATACATACAGAAAAATCATGAAACGTCCTCCCCAACCCTACCACAAAGCCCTGTAGACCCCCGGCCCGCCCTAGCGCGTCTAGAAGCCCGACATGGTGCTAAGATAACAACCACCTAATTACGATATCCCACCACCACCCAGCTCTACCGCGCATCACATCCCCATACCCATGAGTCCGTCCCTTCCACAGAGGCAAAAATAAAATGAGACACCCAGGATTAACTCCCCAGCCCGTCGTCATCACCCTCGCCCCCCGTCGATCACCTCCCTCCTTCCCCGTGGTCAAAACGTGGAGATGAGGAAAAGTGCGGGATAGCCTGGGGTCAAATCTCGTTTAAACCCCCCCTAGCCCCCAGCCCAGGGCACCCTTTTCCCCAGGGCGGCGCGGAAGGCGAGGAACAATGGTAGTGGTGGTGTGGCGGCGGCGCGGATATGGTGGATGTGGATGTGTAGTGGACAGAACGGGTTTATATCGGGTATTTGTGGACCACGTCGTCGTACGGATAAATTGCCTACGCCCTCCAAGGCTGTATTTATCCGCCCGCGCCCACTGTACTGTACCGTCTTGAAGTATCAAAAAAGTATCAAACTACTCGACTCTAGAAAAGCCACCAAGAAACATCTAGCCCATGGCCGATGTCAAATGGCCCTCTTTGCTCTGTCATCAAGACGCCTAGTAACACTACTAACACTACTAACGCCTACTAACACTACCTAACAGCTACTAAACCCACTTTACTTCACCCTCCTAAACCCAACCAACCAACCTAACTAACTAACTAACGCATCCATCACTCACAGCAAACAGTGTGGAGCCGCACGCACCGTCCACCGACTTCGGAACACACCCCACCATACTTACTTACATCCCACCATACTTACTTACATCCCACCATCCATCATCCCACGCCCTCCCATCCCACGCACGCAAGTAGGACGACGAGATAGGCATCGCCATGCGACTCCCGTCTACCTCTCTCCCTTTCATGCCGCCCGAGCCACCAGTCCCACTCCCTCACTCACCTATAGTCTGTTTATAGCCCACCAACCCACCACCACCACCACGCCGCCTCCGATTCCATCCTAGCCCCACGCATGGCGACCCTGGTGATGGGGCGTTGGGCAACAAACGGCGAGCATGCAGATGGTGCAGCGTCGGGGGAGCGGATGGGGGATCTGCACCGTGATGCTGATGCGGCGTGGGATGCGAGAGGAGGGAGATCAGGGACAGTAAGTTCGGGGTTCTGGGATATCACATCCCGCTCCTTACGCGCTTCTATTCTGTTCCTGTCCTGACCTGGCCTGGCCTGGTGATGTGAGAATTGGTTGATGGATACAGGCAGCAGAGTAGACCATCCACCCGCAAGCCCGCCCCCCAACCCTGACCCAACCCATCCCACCCATCTAGCCCCTTGGCATCCCGCCGATCCACCTCGGAAGAGAGCGAGAAGAGTCAGAGCAGCAGCAAGGAGCGGGTGGTGAGTGGCTGGGCTTCTCTGTGCTCGTGCAAGTTATACTCACTAGCAGGATGGATATAGTAGCAGTGCAGTATGCGTGCTATGGATGGGTGAGTGCTAAATTTCGGCAGAGTGGCAGATACAGTAGGGCGCGTGAGATCGGGGGCATGGTTCTAGGGGTTAACATGAGAGGGAGCTGGGGTGATGGGGATAGGGATAGGGATGACGACTAGGGGTGAAGACTGGTAAATGACGATAGACGGCGGTTGGGAGATGGCATGGATAGGATGGGAGGGATGATGGGATTCGAGGAAATGGGTGTTTGCGTTGCCTTACATATAGTGAGCTAACATTGATCCAACATGAGCTGGTATAGTGTTTGGGTAGCTTACCTCGTCGCCGGAGATGTCAGGACCATCTTCACTCTATCCTTACCGAGATATCACTCCAAACCAAACGCGGCTGAACAATCCAAAACACAATGTCTCACCTATCCCTCGCCCATAAATCTCAACTACCATTTCCATCCGAGACACACACCACCACCAAACCGAAAATCCAGACCGCATCCGTCGGCACATGGCTCTCTTGCTGAGCCCTGAAGCTACCACACCCGGCTCTCACTAAATCCGTTAGGAGGGAAGGGATGGAAGGCCACCCAGCCTTTCTGGTCGCCGATCATCAGCTCGGTCTGCTGCCGTGTGTCTGAGGCGTATATCAAAGCTCAAGACATTTGAGTCGTATTGCAGAACTAAATCCAGAGGATGTATAGTATAGTACATACAGTACTGTTCGTAGCATCCCGCATATCCCATCCCATCCATCCCATCGGCAGTCCCCAAGCCTAGAAACCGCGCGCAGCCAGTCCAGTCCAGACCAGTCTCCATGACCGACGCAAACGCAGCTTACAAACATCTGCATCGCGCCTCGAACGCAGCTGCTCCTTCGAGCCATACCTCCTTTCTGCGCCCCATAATTCCAAGCTCCGTACCGGAGCGAGAATCTAGGCTGTCTGTGTCTGTGCCTGTGCCTGTGCCTGTATCCCTTCTGGTTGCCGCGCCGCAGAGCTTCATTGACGGCACGCAGGTCTCCGGGGGCGCAAGGAAGTCAGTCACCTCTCCACAGCGGAAACAGGCGCTGGGCTACAGGGTCCATAGAGGGCCGTAACGGTCCAGTAGAGGCGGGTTTTGTAGGGTGGATGGGTGGACTGTATGCACGCACTGTAGATATGTGTACTCGACTCGCCGACTCGTG
The DNA here is from genome assembly GCA_001662605.1 of Pseudogymnoascus sp. 05NY08. NCBI lineage: Eukaryota > Fungi > Ascomycota > Leotiomycetes > Thelebolales > Thelebolaceae > Pseudogymnoascus > Pseudogymnoascus sp. 05NY08. The sequence continues at coordinate 159,881 of KV458810.1, forward strand.
GTCCAGGTACTGTATCCTAGTACATCTTGTACATCCAGTACTTCCATCAGTACCTGACCTTTCTCACCTCTCACCTCTCACACCGGGCTTAAAACAGCGACGCCACTACTCCCTAAAGCGTTCTAGTATCCTCTAACCCAGTCTAAACCACCACCCTCTAAAGCAGCACCCCCCTTCCACCACCCACACCCCTTCCCTCCCCCAGAAATCCACTCCCCCAAGTCCCTCTTCCTCCCTCCTCCTCGTACCCCCAACCACCACCCTCCTATTGGCCACTACACCCACCCCCAACCACGAACACAAACCGGGGTCTCCACAACAGGCGACCTGCAGCACGCCCCTCGTCCACACAACCAATCGTACACCCCTGCCTTCCCCGGATTTCGCTAGTCAGGAGCCCACGAGGGTGTCGCCTCGCTAGGGGTGCGTGGTGTTGGGGATAGGGATGGGGATAAGATGGGGGCGGGATTGGGATATTCTTCCAGGCAGGATGGCTGGGATGCGTATGGGTATAGGGGGAAGATGGATGTTGGTGCTGGTGGGCTGGACTAGACTGGTGAACTGGAATGGGAAAGGGGGATGGCGTTGGCGTGGCGTGGCGTGGGCATGGGGCGGGCGGGATGGATACAGCAATCTAAGAACTGGCGCTGGATGACGGGAATAAGGGCCTCTCCCGTTCGTCGTCCCTGTCCTGGCCTCGCCTTGCCTTGCCTTGCCCAGCTTCGCCAGCCAGCGGCAGCAACGAGGACGGGCGCGCGCGCGCGCCGTTGGTGCTAATCTATATCCTCGTCCGTCCGACTGCATGCCGGATGCTGGATGATGCTGTATGATGCTGTATATATATATTACCCCACGGTTCTCCCAGAGTATCCCGCACCCCAGCTACAGACACCTACTCAATCGTCGGATCGACTCTTCGGCGCCGAACTCCCACTCACTCACTACCAACCAACCAGGTCAGCCCGCGTCATATCCCTAACCAGACGGATAGCTTTTTCCGAGGCACCCGCGCTGCATTACTGCAGGTGATACCATTCTTAGAAAAAGAAGACGGTACTACTGTACTGTACTCTAGAACCAACAGCCCGCCCCGCCGCCCTGCAATTGCCGGCATACAGGGAATCCCCCTACACCACAGCTCCTGACACACCCACCACCCACCCATCGCGTCTCGCGCTCGTTTCGCCACCACCCATGACGGCATTGCCACCGTTGATACAAGCCACTTACATCCACATCCACATCCGGTCCAGTTCAGTTCGCCCAGTTCCCTCGGCCACACGTACTTAGATAGCCGGACATAGATTGACCCAACAGCGCGTGTCGCGGGTGGCGGGATGCCAAGTCTCCCGACTGAACCGAACCTCGACTGGATTCGAAACTGATATCCTCGGTCGACACGCCGTTCTTGCCCGAAACGATACACACGCGACGCTCGTGGCGCTCTAGGGAGGGTGCTGCGGTATCTCATCTCCTGCACTACCACCAAAACCAAACCAAACCACCCATCGCATCCGTCAACCCCCTATTCCCCTTTCCCCAACACCAGTAGCAGTAACAGTAGTAGTAGCAGCGCACACACATTCTTCACCCACCGTTCCTGTCGTATCCCCTTCCCCGGAATCCCATAATAGGCCTCCCCCCCCTTTTTTTCCAACCCACGCACCAACCGCTGGGACCGTGCCACAGCATCACAAACACGCGCACGCACGCTCCCTTCCATGTTGTGTTCCCCCAGACCGGCTTCCCCATCTCAGGCCACCACCACTACCACAACCACCGTTTGCAGTAGATACCAGTACCAGAGCAGCTTGTCCATATCCCCGGGTTCGTGATATTAAATTCGATAGTACCTACAATCTTCCCACCCCCGAGGATAACCGGTACGTGCAAGTGAAACCCCGTGCACCAGACACCAAAAGAAAGGGGCTCCCACCGCCCACCACCACCACCACACACCGCCTACCTCAAACCATCTCATCTCTCTCACCGCCCACCAACCCACCTCGCGCGCATCCCATCACGCACCCGCAGACTGCGTTAGTTAGTTACTTACTTAGTCCCCCTCGGTCCAGCTCCCGAGCGCGTGGCGGGCGCGCACGGGACTTAGGGGTTATATGCAATGTACGGTACGCCCTGTGCTTGGGCTATGCGTCTTGATGCGGGTGTGAGACAGGAGAAAGGGGGGGGGCGGTCAGGTACGGTGGGAGTGCTGTGGGCTGGGTGCTAGATTAGGTTGGGATGGATTGGGTTGGATGAGATGAGATGGGATGAGGTAGGATGAGATGGGATAAAACAAGATTTGCCAATGATTGATGCGGTATAGATGGCACATACAATAAAATGAAGCCTACGCGTCCTCCTCAAGTGATAAACAAGTAGAGCGGCGCCACACTCCTAACCCTACTACGAACCCTACTCACTGTGGCGCCGCAGACGGGGAGTGATAGACCTTAATATGCGGCTATAACCTGCTTGGAAGCATAGAGTGGACTTGGTCCTGTCATATCACATCCCACCCACCACTCACCACCACTGGCACCACCCGCAGCAGCACCGCAGCAGCACCGCAGCGCAGCGTGGTGTAGTCCAGTTGTATCACGCGTCGTCCCCGTTCCTCGCCCTGCCAGGGGTCCTAAGTTGTTCTTTGTGTTCCCCATCCAGGGCAAGTGGATTGGCACATCTGGATAGGATAGGTGGATGGCTAGGAGCAGGGGTCCCGCCGGCGGAAGGGAGGATAAGGCTGGTGTGGATTCTTGGAATGTTCTTTGTGGTTAACGAATTTGGAATATAGATTGTGATGTATGCAAGGGCTAGGGGAGGGGTGTATAATGTTTTCCTCAACCCACACTACCGTTGGGCAAACCTTCTGTATCGAGATCTCTCTTATTACTCCGGGTTCGAACGGCTACGCCTGCCTGGGGGTATAATACACGATTATCCTGATTGATATGTGCGGATGAACGTGTGCACCGAGGTAGGTCGGGGAGTCGGTAGGGGGGCGTTCTCACATGTGATGTCTGCATCTAGAATCCCATTTCCAATCCTCATCAATAAGCGGTGGGATAAAATACCTCACGCACGACTCCAGATATTTGACACTGTTTGAGGGATACCCGGTGGGAAGGAGGTGAGGGTCATCATGTGTCTATCTGGCTCGTGGAAGGGGGTTCCCTGGATTTTCAACCGCTTGTGAAGGCAGCGAGAGAGGATGAGGATGGGATTCCCCAGATTCCGAACGGCTTGTGAATGCTTGTCATGTGCCTGCCTGTCTGCCTGTTTCATGGAGGAAGCAGGGACGAGAGTCCCTGGCGGAAAATCTGTTTTGCATGCATGTGCGTGATGTGATTACCTTCTGGGCTGCCTTGTCTAGCATGGCGGTATCCTTGGATGTTGTGTGCTTGTCTTCCAGCTGCTGTACGTTTTATCTTATTTTAAATATCTTATCTGACTTGTCTAGGGCAAGAGTTGTAATATATAATTCTCTTTTCTGCTTTACGCAATGAATAAATATTGGTTTTTGTTTCTAGGGTAGCCGGAAGTTTATTAAATAGATTTATTCCGATTTATTTGGGCCCAAAACTAAAATATAATCATTGAATTTTGAAATAATATATCCTCAGCAGATAATTACCCACCCATATTAAAACTGGAAGGACGGATGAGAATATTTATTTGACCCCTATGAATGGCCAATAAAACAAAATAAAACAAAATTTATACATCAATTTTGGAATATCGCCGCCTGCCACATAAACTTCACAACTGAACCAAACAAAAAGCCAGCATGCTCTGATTAAATAAAACCTTCGAATGCTATGCTATATGAACAGCCACTGGTGCCTCAGGAATATCTCAAATGCCCACTCATAGTTAAAGCATCGCTGTAAACTATTATACACACCCTCACTTATATACTCGCTCTGATTTATACACTTCCAGACGGACGACCCCTCCTTGAATTAGTTGCCAAGCCCAATCAGCTTCGCCCACTTACTCTCGTCAACCTCAGATCCATCGCCTGCGTAACCTATGTTGTCCCGATCATCATCGATGATTCTCCCGTACTCGAGCAGCAGGCGGTACATATACACCTAGTCCAGATATTAGCTTCATTGTCGACGTGGCCAGGATAAATAGACGGGGATAACATAAGAAGAAGACAGGGGAATGCAAAAACGGAACTAACCTCCATATCCTCCCTCCTCAACACCTTCGCCGCCCACTCCGACCCCCTCTTCGCAATCAACCTCCCCTCAAACTCATGCCTCTGCACATACAAATTCTTATTAACCCAGTCCTCGCCCCGATGATTCCCCTCGGCGTTCCCATACCCCACATGATAGGTCAACATGCTGAATATCTCGCTATATTCTATACTGAGCGGCACATAGTGCACCCATGCGAAAATGCGCGAGGTATGCCACTCCTTGAACAGCGTGCTCTTGATCGGTAGGCTGCGGCTCTGTAGCAGCGCGCGGAAGCGCGCCGAGATCCCGTCCCCATCCACGTCAAGAATATACCTGTTCCTGAATTGCTCGGCGAGCGACGTCGGGTTCTGAAAGTCTGAGGAGGAGCCCTTAAGGCTGTCGCAGTTCTCGCTACACTGAACTCTATTCACGAACTTGGCGTCGGTGTGATCGAGGGCGTACTGGGCGGCCTGGAAATTGCGGAGTCCGTCCTGGGAGTTGGGGCGTAGGCTGTAGACGTTGGGGTGTAGGGGGTCGGTGCCGAATATTGTGACGTTATGCTGGCTTAGAAAGTCGGCATCGAGATTGCGGACCAACCGGTCTCTTTGCATGTTTTGTGTGTCTGTGTCCACGCCCAATGGCGAGTCAGTGACTGTGCCGCGCCAGTACATCGTATCGTGCTTATCCTCCCACGCGTAGTCATACTTATCATCATATGCGTAATTTGAATCCTCAGAGGTAGTCCAATAGGCCGCGGATGGGTAGAGGATGTCGTTATTAACATTTGTCTTACCCTCACTGAAAATTGGGACGAGTCGGTGAGTATTCAGTACAGCCATAGGTAGATAAAGCATGGTATGAAGATCAGAGATGAGAGGGCCCATAGAGCAGAGGTCCAAGGATTGATTTTGGTTTTGAATAAGGGTATTGGTATTGTTGTTTCGCCTCTGCTCACTGTACTTGAGAAAGCTTTTGTAATGAAAGAGTTGTTTGTTCTCGAGAAGTTCGTCGTCATGAACGAGTGAGTCGGGAGGGCATGCCTCCTTTGCAGTAGACATGTAGGGTAGTCCCGATATGTCTTTCCATTCTGGGTCCACCACAGTTTCTTTCGGAGCTGCATCTTCCCAGAGGCCAGGCAGATGCTTTGAAAACTCGTTCTTTATATGCTCAGTACTGACCCTAGACCCTTCTTCAGTCTTCAAGAGTTCTTGGAGTTCGACCCAAGGAACCGTCACGCGTGGCTTGCTACGCTTGTTAACAGCAATATCCATATCCGGTAGGTCTTTGACGAAAGACTGGATCATTTCAGCAAACGCCGGCCATTCATCTTTACCTTGGGTCAGTGACGACACAGCTCCATCTCGTATGTGAACTCCCCGAATCTCCTGTTCTCTCGTAACATGCATGCGCCCCGCTAGCGACCGAATAACCTTTGGATCCACGCCCCAGAAGGGTCTTAAATCGTCCGTAATCTGTTCAAAGGGGCCCACGATTCCAGACCCCTCCTCCATACTAAAGTCGCCCATAATTTCAACGTTCCGGTCTCGTGCGAATTTATACCACCTATCAAAATGTGGCGGTGGATTCCTTCCGTACCGTGCCCGGTAGTTTAGAACAATGCTGGAGAAGTTTTGGGATATGGCTTTCCCCTTTTCCTGGTAACGATCCCATAATGCGTCATTCTCGACGATTCGCTGATGTACGGGATGCTGGTCATTGACAAGGTTCGCATCGTAGTCGCCGTTGACGTTGCTCCAGTCTTTGAGCTTCGGGAGCTATTCACACAGGTTAGACATTGTGGGGGCTTTCAGATAAGGAGGGGTACTTACTTCAAGCTCTGGTTTTGCCTGTCCTGGAAGAACTACATGAAGAACTCTTCGCGGGGCATCTGCGCCAAACAGTATGAAAGAATTGACAACAATCGCAAGAAAAGCAGCAGAACTAAACAGCGCAATGATTTGTCGCGTGCTGAGGTTAAAGGAAAGCATGGCGGGCACTTGTATTCAACACCGACACTGCCAACAAGGAAGGAGAAGAAGGGTTATAAACGTTGAGAAGCTGTCATCTCTACCTGTAGTAGTGTTGATACTACGCTGGTAAGATACAGAATCCCATTCACGTTGCTGGAGAAAGGGAGGAGAATTGAGGACAAGAAGGGAATAGCTTCTCAATAAACTCACATGGCTGTAGCCTGGCCGGAAGCTCCAACCGTGATTGATAGGCTATAAATGGACATTGGAATTACAGGGGTGTTGGGTATATCACGTGATGACTAAAATTCCAATGTCGTCGGGATTGAATGAACATGAAGCTGCAAGCCCAGGAACAACAATCCACCTCCAGCAATGCCTCCTCGGTTACCCGCACTCACGGCGGCTCTTCGCCCAGCGCAGAGCACGAACGGAATTGTCTCGGCATTCCTCGTCCCCTTTCTCCAGGCGAGAAACGCCTCGATTCTGTCGAACCTCCAGGACAAAGATGAGGCATACAGCAAGCGCATAAGGCGCGGTCGTGGTCCATCGTCGGGCAAGGGAAAGACGTCAGGAAGAGGTCACAAGGGTCAGAAGCAGCACGGAAGTGTGCCAGCGAGGTTCCAGGGTGGTCAGACTACGCAGGATGTCGTGCACCACCAGAAGGGAGGAGAGAATTTGTACGTCTTCCGCCATGCAATTGCGACAGCACCCCAGCTGTGACTGTAGCGCGCATATTTCTAACCGTTTATAGCTTCTCCGTCGAGATGTCGCCCATCAACCTCAACCGCATACAGGATTGGATCGACCAGGGAAGGCTGGACCCGACCAAGCCGATCACAGTTAAGGAGCTGGCCGAGTCACGGTGCCTCCACGGCGTCAAGAACGACGGCGTGAAGCTCCTGGCACGCGGAAAGCAAGAATTGAAGACCCCAATCAACATCCTCGTATCGCGCGCCTCGGCAGCGGCCATCGAGGCCGTTGAGGCCGCTGGAGGAAAGGTCACCACCCGCTACTACACCAAGCAATCGCTCCGTCGTCTGCTCAAGGGCGAGTCCGAGTCGTCCTTCACTCCCCTCGGAATGATCTCAACAGAGGACAGCGCCGAGCCAACCGAATCCCCGATCCTCGCACAGGCCAAGCCATTCTCTTACCGTCTTCCGGACCCAACGAGCCGTAAGGATATCGAATACTACAGAGATCCGGCACACAGGGGATACCTGAGCCACTTGATCGCAGAGGGCGAAGGACCATCTTTGTTCTTCAAGGCGCCAAGTACCACGGTCAAGAAGAGCAAGAAGAAGGTTAGCAAGGAGGGTATTGTGAAGGGAGAGAATAAGCTGTGGTAGATGTTGGATTAGGCGGTATGATCTTGTATTATGAGTGGGGAAACTGTACTATCTGAGGAGAGGTTATACGGACCAGACTTGGCAAGGAAACGGTTCTAGAATATCTAGAGTGCTAACTAAGCATATGTACAATACTTTATTTTCTATGTTTATGGTATAATGTGCTTTAAATGCTCAGGAGCAATGCCATGGTGTGAAAGCCTTTTCTAGGTGCAGCAATATTGCCTCCACGTTCGTAATCTATATGCGTCTCGGTTGTAACCCGCCTATAACTTCGCGGTCTCTTTCACCTGTGCTCTATCCCCTGACTTTTCTGTCTCCCCCTCCTCCGCATCCCCACCACTAAACACTTCTCCAAACCCCTCGAACATCGCTAACGTCCCCGGCTCCGCCTTCTTCACCAACCCATCTTGAAGTGTCGTTGCCACATGGACCCCACTAGGACTCCACAGCTTACTCTCGTGTGACCCCCTCCCACCCCCACTCCTCGTCGTCCACGCCTCCTGTGTCCACCACCCATCCCCCTCCAACAGCATCTCATTAGCATCTGTATGGAAAATTACGCTATGCCCCAAACTAGCAATCTTCGCCAACCGATCCCCGAAGCCCATAGCCCTCGCTATCAAAAACAGACCATTCCGATCGCTGGCGTACAAATGCGCTGCAGCATGCAAATTCGGCTCCGCCCTCGACATCTCTCCCACCCCCCGGTAATAGTGCAACTGCCTATAATCCCCCGGCGGCTTCCCCTTATTATACGGCTCGCAATCTGCCTTCCGAATCTCTAACCCCGGAAACGTCTTGTGTTCAGGGAACTTCCGGATATGCGCCTCGTACCACGGCATATCGATATCAGGACAGATATCCCAGTCCTCGGGGCGTTTCCCGCCGAGCGACGCTGTGTACTGCTGTCCCCAGTTCGGCTCTTGGTGCGCGGAGAGCGTGGGCGTGGCGATCTTGAAGGAGCAGATCATGTGGAAGCACACGTTATCCATCTCGCCATCTGCATCAGTGATGGCGAATTGTTCTTCTTCGTCTCTCCTAGAGCGGCGCCGGGGCTGCCTCACAGAGACAGAGCGTTGGCATGTGTAGCGCGTGTCGCTGAAATGAGCAATTGTGTAGACGTAGGGGCGGTCAATTTTGCCCGGTAGCGTGAAGTAGCCGTGTGTGCTCTGTAGGCATGTTAGGTAATTGCTTTCTCGATCAATGCGAGGAGAGGAGACTGCATACGTGAGCTACCAAGCCTTCAGGCACCTCTTGCGCCGCGGCCCACAAAGCCTGCGCGTAGACGTGTCCGCCGAAGGAATTCCAGGAGCCGCCGGGCGCCCATGCTGGCGTCTTGGACATATATGTGTAATCTTTCCCTGGGACCTTCTCCAATGCCATCAGGTCCGCAAAGGACGTCTCGGCGTTGGGTATCGGAGGGTGGTCCATTGTAGTGAAAGTTAAGGGACTGGAAGAAAGATGCGGCGGTGTGGAATTCCAACGATTAATTATATATGCACATATAGGCCGCGATGAGCTGAATAAGATCAAGGATATAAGAATATAGAGGTATAGAGAAAGTCTAGAGAAATGGTGAGAATCCCGGACAGCTTTTCCCGCTCAGCCTCGTTTTGTTGAGCCGAGGTACCTGTTAACTGTGCCGACTTATCAGTCTTGGAACCCCGCAATGCATCGAAACGAAACTCAACAAACTATTACGATGGCAGGAAGGCAGAACTTATGTTAATCTCCTACTTGAACTGGGAGAAGTGAAAGATCTGCATCTGCACATGGGATGTCCCTGCCCTGGCTGTGGCAGTGTTGACAGGCCTTAGCGCGAGGCTGAGAAAGTTGATTTGGATTTGCATATGAAAACAGTGGATATATATCCCGCTCATCACAACCCTGGACGCTATGAATGCAAACAATCCGCTCAAAAATGAAGAGTACACGCGCTTCCCAGGTATATACTGCCTACCACTGATATCCCACTACCCGCCCAAAGGTATGGTGTGTACCTTTACCACCACAGCTATGAACACCCTCACCCACCAATCGGCATGCTCTCCAGCTGGTCGTTGAGCTGCCTCCAATTATCCGCCTGCAGCTCCGAGTATTTCACCCGCTCCTGCGCCCAGTCCTGGTTCCACCGGCTAACCTGGTACTGCGAGTCCTGGAAATACGTCAATTCGTCACGCAGACACTCCTTGACGAATACGCCGCGCGCATGCTGTGCAACAATCGACTCTTTGTCCTGTGTTATGTTAGAATTGTGGTAGGTATGTGCGTGGGCTTCACAAACCTTGAGGATAGCCTCCGTAGTCCTCTCCACGTCTCCCGGCTTCACGCCTTCTGGTCTCGACCGTAGGTTTGCCAGCTTCTCTTCATTGCTCTTGATCCGCTTCTCCAACTGCGGGATGTTGTCCTTGTCGTAGCGTTCGCGACGATCGAACATCTCCCGCATGCTAACAAGTGCATCCCTTTGTTTCTTGAGGTCTTCCAGCACGCCCTCGTCCCATGCCCGCGCCTCGTCTTGGAGCAGGGTTTGGCTGTCTGTGACGTGCTTCGCGGTCGTCAGGAGTCCTTCATTGAGAAGTGGGACGTCGTTTGTGTCTATGGCATAGGTTGCATGGGATGCATCGGTCAAAGACATCAGAGAAGTCGAAAGTCGCCCGTGATCAGCTGCAAGCCCCTCGTTACGTTTCGCAAGGCGATCCATAAGTGTGCACAGATTGATGTAGACCTCTGCAGACTTGCGTACTCCAGACCTCGTAGTTTCGAATAGTTCATTCAAAGTAGGTGGCAGCGAGTCTTCGAGCCCGGGAAGCAATGCTTTGCCTGTGAATTCTTCTTGGACCGAGATAGTCGCCTGCTTCCGCCAAACTGCGAGTTCCTGGCGCTAAGTCAGTATCAGCCAAAGAAAATTATGGCATTAAAGAGAAATATCTTACCGTTGGCACCGTCAGGAACATAACGACCAGCTGCTCCTGGTTAAGTACGGGATGTCGGACAAGAGCATTCACAAACCGCACCAACCCGCGTCTTCGCTTTTCGATGAACGTACTATCTGCTGCTAAATAACTCCCGTTAACTGCTGCAATTAGCTTCGCAGGCGCGTGAGGAGAGAACTACGCACCACCAACCCTCTTGGGTGGTAATAATGGCAACCGTCTGAACGGATATCGCTTATGCAGGCAGTCGAGCAGCCACACAAAGTCACTGTATCGACGGACAACTTTGCTGCCTCTCCGTGGGCTGTGGACCTGATAGTTATGATGCTGGAACATGAATACTCCTTCCTTCTCGGGCAGCAGAGTGACTAGGATATTCTCCTCGACCCCGTTCCCAGTGAGACCACCGCTACCAATGGCTCGGTTTTGGCTAACCGATGGTCGGTGAGGATCATCCCCCAAGCCGCCGGCAAAGGCATTTTGTTCCAGACCACTAGGCAGGTCGCTCCCATATGAATTAGGCGCATTGCCGTCGTATGAATACCAAAGGCTATTTGGGGCTGGGCGTGATTCTCGTGCTGACTCCCTGCTTCCATTGGTGGATTCGATGACAGATTCTGTTGTAAAATTGCTAGTAGTTCTCTCAGATGGTTCAAACGATCCGTTGGTTCGTGTCGCAGTGCTCTCGACATTGCGCGGAGCAGGTGCGGGCTGAGGAACCCCATGATTGTGCCCCTTGTGTAGCGCAGGACTTCCCCATGGATCGTCCTCAATGAGAGATTCTCTTCGCGGTCGTGTCTCCCGTGATTTCGGAGTAGAAATGGATTTGGTAGGAGGAGTTGCGGGGCGCTGAGGCGGCTTAGACGCCAGCTCGGAAGTGTCAGGTAGACCTTCGGGCGCTGTGGAGAGATTGTGCAATTCGGGTTGCGGAAGTTCTGGGTATGTTAGCAGATGTTGTTGGCCTGGGGAATCCAATGCCTACTCTTGCGCCTCTCATCAACGCCATCAAGTGTAACGTCGTCCCCTTCCTGCGCCAAGCCAACCAGTGCTAGGAAGACATTGAACTCGTTTCGCCGTAGTGTGCTGCCAGCTGGAGCAATGATATTCATAACTCTCGTCTGTTGATCAGCCCCCAGCTTCGCAGAATTCATGACTCTCGTCATCCCCGCCACATCCACGGTGCCGCTCTGCCCAAACTCTGTAGACTGTACAGTATCGAAGACCTCAACATAGGTATCCGGGGTATCACCCCCCGATAGCAGCGTGCTGATCACCTCGCCCTTGGAAGCTTTCTTTGGCGTCGGCATTCCCCATGGAGACCCGCCAGGTGTGCTATCATCGTCTGCGAACAGCGACGACTGGGAGCCATTGGCAGGGCTGGGGTCGTCGAAGAGCGTCTGTCGGGATTTCGCTGGAGTCGCCGCCGCTCCAGACTCGTCTGGGGAGGTCCCAAACAGCGACATTCTGAGAGCCGTCTATGCCCAGCTACCGCCGTTGAGTTTTGAGATTGGTGAGTTGTCCTGGGCTCAATGGACCAGTTGAAGAGGTTGGTTCTCGATCTGCTTGGCTTCCTCCCATGTCGCACTTGGCGCTAACACCCCAAGCGATCGTCCGCGATCGTCATCACGTTGATAAGATAGCGGAGCGAACTGGCTAATAAGACCCCGAACCCTTGAAAGTTAATTCAAACAATATATTTATTTTATACGCGCGTGGTTTTACTTCCTGGCATTTTTGGATTTTCAAGGCTATGTTAGCAAGTCGTTTTTGAGATTTCTACGGAATCGAGATAGATATGCATGCGCCTCGGTCTTCCCGTATTGTTGTTACTTTGGATCACCAGGGGTTGGAACATTGTTACAGAAGGCTTTCATTTGAATCCTTTTTAATCCCATATCGTTGCTCAACCATATCCATAATATGGCCTGTGAAGATGCACTTTGGATCAGCTCTCAGTACAGTCGCACTTGACACCAACACCCCACCTGCTCACTCCAGCAACGCCCTTCCGCCCTCAAATTCTTCAATCAACTTCCTCGAGTTCCCCAAGTCATTCACACTCACCCAACTATTTTCCCACTTCACCAAGCATCGTTTATTTCCTCGCCTCCCAACTACCTCGCGAACAACGTCTAACCCACCACCATATAGACCGTTGAGCTGAATTTCCAGCTGAGAACCCGTCAGCCAACTCTCTTTCCAGCGGACGAGATATTCTACTCGGCCACGAAGGGTTCGCCTGTCAATTATGCTTGCCACTTCGTATTCGGCCTCGTTATCGTGCCTTCCAGTACTTGCTCGCCTCGTCCCCGTTGGTCGCTGGAGTCCTCGGCGGCCATGGTCGTAAGAGGACGTCTCTTCTCCATCATCATCCGCCTCCCTGCCCCTTTCCCCGCTCCCCGAGTCCAATTTTCTGAATTTTTTGCGTGCCTGCGTATCGCTCATGACGCGGGTCATGACGTTGAATTCAAACCGTAGCGGCGCTATACGTTCCACAGCTTTGGCAAAATCTAAACAACCCACGCAAGGCTCACGATCTAGGTAGATCGTACGGTTGATGAGAGGCTCCGTGGGTGACATGTGCCTTGAGGATTGGTGCTCTTCGAGTGCAACAACAACCAACTGTTTCTCAACATGAGAAAAGCAAACCTGGCCGAGAGGATTTTCTTTGTCGTAGTTGTGAGACCTTGGTTCTAAGCCGAGCTGTGTGGACAATTTTCTGACCTTGTCCGTATAGTCGCTATTTTTGATGATACTCAACTCTTGCCAGGGTGCTTCTTTACTTGTGGCCAGAACGTCTTGCATCCAGGCAATGTCTGCGTCCGAAATCTCCTCGCCTCTCCAGCCACTTCGAGTAAACACTCTCTTTGTTGACGATGTAGTCGGCGCCAAGAAACCTACAGTTTTTTGCGGTGCCCCTAGAACAGGGATGACAGCCACTGGTCTATACACGACAGCTGTTTGCCCGTGACCAAGTGTCAAATACTCCGGAGGGGGGTTGTTGAACAGACTGGACACAATCCGGAGGATTTCAGGGTTTTCTTGCGGAGTTATGGCCTCCTCCACACCATCGTCGGAGGCGGCAATAAGCACGTCCGAGCCACACTCAGCCGTAAGTGGAAGCTCTCCTTCGCTCGGAGTGATTCTCTGACCTTCTTCCATATCTTCCCAGACTTCTTCAGGATCGCCGTGATCCTGGTCTCCAGAGCAAAGGAGCTCTTCCGTTGTGATCTCATCGTCGGAGAAGGCAATGAGCAGGTCCACATCGTCATCAGCTGCAAGGAGAAGCTCTCCTTCGCTCGGAGTGATGCTTTGGTACTCTTCCATATCTTCCAGGACTTCTTCGTGGTCGCCGTAATCCTGGTCTCCGGAGCAAAGAGGCTCCTCCGTTGTGATCTCATCGCCGGAGAAGGAAACGCGAAGGTCCAAGTCGTCTTCAGCTGCAATGGGAAGCTCTCCTTCACTCGATGTGCTTATCTGGTCCTCTTCCCTATCTTCCAGGATTTCTTTAGGGTCGCCGTGATGCAGATCTCCGGGGCAATTGGGCTCTTCCGTTGTGCTCTCTTCGCGTTCTTCAACTTCGCTTCCTGCTTCAGACTTCTCAGAGCATAAGTCTTCGATATAGACAGCCTCCCACCTTCGTCTCTCGGCAGCCCAAATTCCCTTACGACCCTTGACGGCTGGATGGTCGTCACCCGCAAATAGAAGCCTGAATGTTTTGCCTGGATCACAATCCGGAATGCGCAGGTCGATATCCGCTGTATTGCTCGGGCGGGGCATGAGATGTACTTCCGTCTCCATGCAGAATGGGCATATTACCCCAATAATATCCGCGTCCCAATGTAGAGCAACTCCAATATATTGCTTTTCGTTGGCGGTAAAATCTCCAGTGGCAAGAGGCTTATCAGCCGTGATATCATGAAAAATCTCCGCCTCGGTTCTCACTGGTCCATTATCCTCGAAGAGACCCTCTCCATCCCCAACTGGCTGCTTAGCCGACAGTCCCGCTGTAGTCTCATGTCTTTTGCGCCTTGGAAGGGATGTTGGCGTCGCCGGAGCCCAGGTATCTCTCCCCCTTTTTCCTGAGGTATTTGCCGTCGGTGTTAGAGGCTCTGATCTGAACATTGGCGTCTTAGGTGGAGAGGCGTAACTTCTGGCGTCTTCATGGTGTCGATGCGCCTGCCGAAGTGAGGATTGTGTCTTTCGCGGGGGCGTAACGGGAGGCTCCATTGTGAAGTTATCCACGACGTTCGTGAGGCTGGGTAATGCTGACTGAGATATGATGTGGAAGTGCGGTTCTTCGTGAAAAATTCGTGAAAATTGTTTGAGGAAATATGATATAACAGCTGAAAATTGGACCTGGGTCCGATTCGAAGTGAGGTTTAGCAAACCGGACCGGACGAAACATTAAAACGACGAGAAACAGTAGAAAAGACAGCCCTATCGTTGAAGCTTGAGAGATATGACTGAGACCTAACTGGAAATATGAAATCATGAGAAGCTCATGAAGAAGACATGTGAATAAGAAAACAATCTGACGCGTTGGAGGATCTTAGACGTGAGAAAGAAACCGAGGGCATTCAGGGTGAAGCTCTGCTTGGAACCTGAGCTTCGGATGGCATATACAGACGACGAGAAGCTCCTTGGAGAGAGCTATCTGAATGAAAGAGACACGAAAGTGACACAGTGCGGGATGCACTTGAAGGTCGAGTTCAAGGAGAGGTAAGACTTGAAGCGTGGATGTGAAGACGAAAGAGGAGAATGAAGAAAAGCTCAGGATGAGGTAAAAAAAAACAGACAAGAAATTGAGCAAATCCTTTCGTTGAGTGTTATATCGAAGACAGGAAGGATCAAATCGTTGATGTATACTGCATGTATGTGCCGTGACTTCGAAGTGTGCTAGTGAGCACGCCGGTGACCATGCCAGTGAGCTTCACAATACTCGCCAGATGTATTCACAATGTGATTGTAAGAAGATGTAAAGAGTATGCAAGGAAAGCCACAGCAGTTGGTGTGGGGGTTGTGAGATCGAAGTATGGCAATGAATACGCCAATGCGCTGCACAATGCTAACGGAATATACTGACAATGTGATTGTGTGTTGGAAAGAAATGTAGGAGTACCCAAGGAAAACCACAATCCGCGTCGTGTCACAGCTCACAGTAGAAAATTAGAAAATTAGGAAAGAGGTCACAAGCCAGTAAGGGTATCATACTTTCATGGTCGTCAGAGCTTTCCATTTCATGATATGTGAAGTACACCTGCGACCCAGATACGCGGTCCACAATGCTATAAACTCCTTTTCATCCCATGCCCGAAAAGCGCACCGAGTTCCAAGTCCAATTCAGAGTGAGCCGAGAATTTACTCATCATCCTCCTCCTCATCAGCCTCAAGGGTGGTCTGGGCGATACCTATTTCCATGTTAACATCATACACCCCGTGACGGGTATGGAAGAAAAACTTACGGTCCAAATCACGCTGGCCGGACTGGGTGATCCTGCGACCTCCCTTGTCCTCATCCTGCTCGAGGACACCGATCTTCTCAAGGGACTGCATGACCTTGCGGTCAACGGAGCCGGAGGCATCGACGTGGTGGGATGGGCGCGAGCCACGGTTGCGGGTGGATCCGTGGACCTTGCGAAGACGTCCGACACCGACGGTCTTGCGGAGGTAGACGTGGCGGGCGATGGACGCGGCGCGAACGTAGTACCAGTCGATCGACTGCGGTGGGAGCTCCTTGGCGGCACCGGTCTTGACGGTATCAACCCAACCTACGATATTGCATTAGCCAGTGCTCAATTGAAAATAACTTCGTTACCGCCTCCTGCTGTCGCGACGGAGGGGTGGGAAGAGGAAAATACGTACCTGGGATTGGGAGCTTTCCCTGTCTCTTCAAGAAAGCAGAGTATGCGTTGATGAACTTTTGCGCCTGCATCACAACCTCGAATCAGCATCATTCCGTCAACAGAAGTCATTCCGACTCCCTCGCGCCTGCTCGATTCTTCATTCCCAATTGTGTATGTATATATTCCTATATCCTGGCCGTCGTCTCAATCTCATCTTCGACGCATGGTAGTTCATCCCAGATCTTCTGCGCATCTCCGAGATCGAAAGTCGTGCCGTTGGATTTCGTGAAAAGTCTCGAGAGGTCGAGGCCACGAGGGGGCCCATTTAGGGTGTGGAGCGTCGGAGAGTACCTACATCAACATCGCGGACAGAGACACCTCCAGTCATGGTTGCGGTTTATATTTGAGGAGGAGAGGTTGTCGTGTTCTTGTCGAAGTGGTCGCGAGGAATGGCTGAGGAAACGACGAACCTGTAATAATTTTGACGTTGTGTGCGCGAAATTCGCTTGTAGGTCTTGGCACGCTAAGAGGGTTACAGTTGACAAATCACGTGCCGGGCTATTAAATTTTGTATATCACGTGAGTTTCCATGATGTTATTGATGTTGACGGATTCATTTTCTCTTCGAATTGAAGACCTACAATTAAGAAACACCAATTAATCCAAATAAAATGTCACATATATGCAGTCAAGGTTAAACTTGGTCATAAAATTCATTATCGTGTACGCTTTGGCTTCGTTATCCTGGTGGAAGCCCGCGTCCGTGTTCCATAACTCTATTGCCAGGACCCCTAATATACAGGAATTGCTTCGGGGTATCTTCATAACCATCTATTAACACAATCCCTAGCTGCAAGCCCTCCCTCATCTTACACCATTAACGCCGGCAAGTCTATGTTGTCCAAGTCCTCCCTTAATCAAAACGTAGGCGCCGCCTTCAACCCCTTACAATACCTCACAAAAAGCTGGTCCATAAAATGCGCATGTCTGATCCCCTTTGGTCTCCTCTTCGCGAACTCGTCAAGCGCTTCCTGCACTTCGTAGCCCTCCCTCTCGATCAGGTAGCACACGATGAAGAAGCCGGTTCTATTGAATCCATAGTGGCAATGGACCGCAATGTAAAGTTCGTCTCCCCAGCCTTTCGTTAGCTTTCGCTCTTTCTGTTCCTCTCGCAATCGATCAACGAAGTTGATAAACTCAGTCACTTCTTGACTCGTCGGAGGGATCTTGGAAACTGTAGGCAGCTTGTGATATCGAATACCCCCCTTCTCTAACCCACGCGGGTCATAAACGGGTGCTTCGTGGCTGATATCGACAACATCCTTGACCCATCTGCTCCAGTCCCTCGCAAACACTTCGGGGCAGTGGTTTTCGTCCACCTCCCTCAGCGTCTTCATTGCACGGAAAATCCCCGCAATAGGTGCAGATACCGGTGCAACGGCTTGCCACTTAGCTAGGTTCTTGACGTCCCACTTGCCAGAAGTGGAAAGGAACTGTAGCTGCCAGCCAAGAGAGAGGCGCTGTGTCACATGAGATCCAAGGAAATCGGAGACAAGGCCAGCGAGGATGCGAACGCTAGCAGGCATGTAGAGAAGTGCGTGGTTAGCTGGCGCTGGCAGTATCGTAGTTTTCAGCACTCTTTTCGGTTTTAGCGGCTGTGGTGGGAGGGCAACCAGTTCCCTCTGTGGGGTGTCTGAATCATCATAAATGGCTTGGATGTCGTCTGGACTCTCTGGCGTCGGTGGCGTTACAGATCCAGTATCCTCGAACGACTCGTCTGCAAAAGTACCCAATTCGTCATCAAATGTTGCGTCCATACTAGCCCTCCCATCGTCGTGGTTCATAGAAGAGTCAAAAGGTGCAGCAGAGTCGTTAATCGCCTCGCTCCTGTCATCCGTGTCATTTTGGACAGGGTGCGATTTCCCCATAAAACCCTCGATAATTGCGATCTCCTTCGCCTTGGTGACGTGGTCGGCTTCGCCAGCAACGAGGAAAACCGGGCAGTCAAGGCCAGCCCATGTTTCTCTGCCTGGCAACCCACCCTCCGCTACGCCATCGCGGTAGTTGGGAAGGCTACCAGACGCCATTCGTCTCCAGACCGGTGTCCGGCTTTGGGCATTAAACCGTAGCTGCAACTCCCTGGTCTCTGTGCCAGCGGCCTCTCCTACAAATCGTGTAACACTCGCACTATTAACCCCCCCACGTCTGTCCCAACGTCGAAAGAGATCGAAGATAGTCCCAGGCACCCATAAAAGCTTCTTAAATAGCTTTGTTTCCTTCTCGTTCGGTGGTTCTGCCTTTGGGCATATTGCTATAAATCCAACGACGTGCTCAGACAGGCCATTGGAAGACGGCGAATTCTTCGACGCAAGCAGTGCAGCTAATGAGCATCCCATGCTGTGTCCGATCAGGACAACGCCCTGTTCTGTATCCTTCTCGCGGTATTCCTCGATTATGACCTCCAGAAGCTCAGCGAGGGCGTCCGTCTTATAGGCATCCCACGACGTTGGTTCGAACGACGAGCGTCCACAGCCGGGCAAGTCGATGGCGATGCATGATGAGACATTAACCATGCTTGTTAACAGCGGATGGAATTGCGCAGCTGAGCCTCCTAACCCATGGATAAACACGAGCAGTGGCAGTGGCGCGGGGACCTTTGGTAACTTCTCGGCTTGCGTATGTTTGCGGTGGAAGACTCGGACGTTGGGATATGTAAATCGGCTGGTTGTGAAGGACTTGAATTCAGAATGCTTCCTGAGCAAACCTGGGTCTGATTTCTCTGCGTCTAGTAAACGTTAGCATGGTTCGGGGTCATACAACTCCCAATGTACCTCACCTAAAATAAGCTCCTTGGGTTGAGGAGGAGGAGGAGCCACAGATGAGCGCCTCTGTGGCACCACCTCGATGATCTTGTTGTTTCTCAGGCGCCATATATACCACAATGCTCCAGCGGCACCGCACAGCCCAGTAATTTGCAGTATCCCCATGATGCTTGGTCGGCTTTGGCAGCCGCCTGCGGAAACTTCAGCTGCTGAAAAGTGACTGCAGCCTCGTTCTTGGCTTGCTTGGGCGCTTCGTTGGTGTAGTAGAGCTGCTCAGCGCGAGTTGTCGATTGGGAAAGTTGGTACGATATCGACACTGGAAAGAGCAACCGGGAAAAGAGTACCGAGATCCTTCTGCCAGGTCGTTACCTTTTATCCGCAGCTCCGACACGGGTATATAAGGCACGTTGTTTTATGGGCAAGATATCGCGCAGGTCGCGCGGGCACACAAAATACGACCAGGCCGAGGTGACGCACACAGCTGAAATACCTTGTTTAAAAATCGGCCCAGCCAGCGTTCAAAATTTGACGAGGAATTATTCAATTAAGCAGGGCTTGGGCCATGGCAAGAGTTACAAATTCTCTCTGAATTGATGGTATTTTAAAAGCCAAAATATAAATCTGGCTTAATATTTATAATATGAGTGTTTGAGTGTTGTCTTATCGAAATGTATCATCCCTTGGCCACCAGTGGTTGTTGGGGGTTGTTGGTACTTGTGCGCCCTGTGCCTCGTGCATAAGAATTGTTTGCTTGTGCCCAACGGCGGGACATCGTGGATTCGGGGCATCACGTCATTGGTTGGGTACAGACAGAACTTGACCGCCCGCGTCTTTTTGTATTCTGCCGGTGATTTCTGAAGTCGGAATACAAAGCATTTATTTTGCCCTGGTGGTGAAATTCCGTCATGGGAGTCCAAGATATAGCATATACAGACCTCTAATGCCTCACCAGGGCTGATAGGGCACGGAAGAATATCAACGATCCACTTATAGGGAGCGTAGGGAGCGTATAATTCTGCATATGCGACCGGGTCGGCAACCAAACCAACCAAAGCTACATGATAGCTTACTCCCGTGCCTGTGTGGATCGCCCGCGCTTAAGCTCTAACGGTGCCGTGTCCCAATAGCCGCGATCGCCATATCGGAGGTGGCTGATGCAACCGATAAGGCCACCTTAGCTCAGGGTCACCGCAAGAGCACCCACTTTCTACAGAAACCGATGCATAACCTATGACACCTAGCTATTTTCCTCTCTAAGCAAGCTGAATATCTTGACCGTACAGCCGCAATGACCACAAAAGGCATCAACTCCAAGTCACCTACCATCCGCCGTATCCGTAAGCGCCCTCTGTCCCGTCCCCCCACTCGCCCCCCAAGGCCGCTTGGAGCCGCCGCAGTACCTTGATGCGGTGGTACCTTCAAGCTACAAGTCCCATTCTAACCGTGTTTAATCTACAGTCCGCGAAGCTGCCGAGCTCTCTTCAACACCCTCTCCCGACTTCCACGCCCTCCCCACAGAGACAGACCTCTTCACCTGGCACTTCACACTCCGCGGCCCTCCCACCTCCGTATACTCCTCGGGAATCTACCATGGCCGCATCGTCCTCCCACCCACCTACCCCCTCCGCCCGCCCTCCTTCCGCTTCCTCACCCCCAGCGGCCGCTTCGAGGTTAACCGCGAGATCTGTCTCAGTATCAGTGGCCACCATGAGGAGACATGGATGCCCGCGTGGGGTGTGAGAACGGCGCTTGTTGCGCTACGGTCATTCTTAGAGACGCCAGCTGCAGGTCAGGTTGGGGGTTTGGACACGACGGATGCGACGCGCCGGCAGCTCGCTGACCAGTCGAGGGGTTGGACGTGTCAAGGATGCGGGAAGACGAATGAGGAGATATTACAGGAGAGTGGGGAGGCAGCGAAGGCTTTAGAAGCAGAAGGGAAGGCGAGGCAGGAGGATACGGTACCAGATGAGCTGAAGCTGGGGTATAGGGAGGATATCGAGAAGGGGTCTGGAAAACCACAAGATGACAACGCGGAGGCTACCAGCGCGCCGAAGAGTCAAACCGCAGCCGATGAAAGGATGGGAGATACAGAGGCAGAACTAGCAGAAGGATTTGTACAGACTGCTCCTCTCATACCAGTCGAGGCTCCAACTTTCACGCCACCAACTCAGTGGCAACCACAATACGCCGCCGCACAACCAGGACAAACCGTACCCACCCCTACAAACGCAGCACCTGCTTACGCCCCTGGACCAGCTCCAATCCACCACCATCAACCCGATTTTCACGCCATAGCACAAGGCCATGACTGGCCTCACCAACAGATGCGACAAATGCAACAAATGCACCAGGTCCGACGAAATCAGCCTGACTGGTCGAACGAGGGCGTGCCACCATGGGTCGACCGCGCGATCCTGGGCGTCGTAACTGCGCTGGTCGTCATGCTGCTGAAAATTGTCTTTGAGTTGTAGCGATAAGTGTTGAGGCGGGCGATTTCATTTCAGGACCATTGTTAGGCGTTAAGGGGGATCATATGTGTGTAGGCGCAGACGAGGAGGCATCCACGGGTGTTGGTGATTGAATAAGCCATACGTTGGAGATGGTGATTGAATGAGCCATACATTGGAGATGGCGATAACACCGTACTTTGTGTATATTGGGATATAAGTAGATGCAGATACCATTTAGAATTACTTGCGAATGCGATGATTACCATCCGCTATCTATATAAACGCTTGAAATGCATAAATCAACGAGGTGATACACGGTCCCACTACCACACCTTCTTCACCCCCTCTATATCATCAACATTCAACACCGCCGCGCCCTCCTCCCATAGGAACTTCCAGACCTCATTCCTCACATGCATCGGCCACGTCGGCTGATCCCAGTACCTCGCCTTCAGTCCCCTACGCTTCGCACCACGGATCTGCCCGCGAATCGTCTCTTTCTGCTCGTCGGAGAGATCGAAGAACCACATTTTACCCAGAACCTCTTCGAACGAGGCTGAGGCGTAAAAGGAGTTTAGGGATGTGTAGGAATCGGTGGCGCTTGTGCCGGATGTACCTTGGCCGCCGGTGGTGGTGACAGACGATGGTTTCGAAGCGACACCATTGGCATCCTCATACATGCTTTCGAGGGGGGCGTCGAAGAACGCGTCGCGGTAGGTGGAGTTGGATGTGAGGACGTCGAAGGGGGTGTTTCCCGTCCCGACTACTGTGATGGGTCGTTGGTGGACCGTGGAGTTTTCCATGAATGTCAACCAGCCGCGGTCACGTAGCGGTTGTAGCTCGCGCAGTACTTCTGCCCAGGTTTGTGTGCCGTCGGTTTTGACGTCGACGAGGAGTGTCAGGGATTGGCCGGAGTCGGCGTCGAAGACGCCGTTCATTGAGTCCCTGTTAAATTCGCTCTCCGGGTTGTTATCTTCTAGGATCTTTACCAATGGATCAACATAGAGAGATGTAAATGTGCGGTTGTCGGTTAACGAGGCGGTGTTGTGTCCTATGAAGAGGGTTTCCACTGAGGGAAACAGCCACACGTCTGCTTCGACGCTGATGCAGCCTGCTTGGAGCGCGGAGAAAAGGGGGACGGTGCGCCAGTAGTCATTGTGAGAGTGACAAGAGATCGGCTGCACGTCGCGGAGGAAGTCGGTGGGGTACCAGGAGAGGCCTTCGCTCGTGGTGCCGGGAGCACCCCAGCGTGAGAGTGGGTTAGGCATCTGGTTTGTGAAAGACGCGGCGACGAGGAAGCACAGATTAGAAATGATGAGGAAAATGCTTTTTACGCGTTAGAATTTAGTCAGACATGTCTTAGGGGCAACCATACAAAATTCCCCATACTAATTTCCCCCCGCATACCCCGCCGCTCACTTTCTTCGTCGGCTTCGATTTCAGGCCCTTGGCTGCCAGAGGGCTGGCGGCATCATCATCGTCATCGTCCACTTTCGCGTACCCAGCTGAGGAGCGCCGCCGTTTTTTGAACGGCCAAATCGGCCATCGGCTGCTCTGTTTCTTCTCGTCTTCAACGGCCTCCTTTGTCAATGGCCCGGCCTCAAGGCGCTCAAATTCGGCCTCGCGAATATCTCTCAACGGAATGTTTGAGTTCTCATCGTCGGTAAATTCGCCAGTCGAGGCCCGGCGACCGGCAGATGAAGGCCCGGCTTCAGACATGATAAAAGGCGCTCAAATGCGCAGAGCAGCGTCGTTTGGGGCGATGATGTCCCGTCTTAAGTTGTTGTCGCTGTATGTCTGCTTCGTGTCCAGACTCGGGTCATGGCACAATCAAATGCCAGCAATTGAAAAACCACAAACCATATCTTTAATTTTAAGACGGCCAAAGGTGGTCAATCGCACTTGATATGCAAACGTCAACTTCAGTTGCGCCTTCGAAGTTGTAGAGATAGTCAGTCCCACAAGGCTGAGACCCACACGGGAAAGTCGGTCCAGCCACGCCAAAACGGCCGCCAAGAGATCTAATCGACCTTGATAAAATTTAATCTCAGCCTCGCCATTCACCGTCGCAACTACCAAATTTACAAATTTGAAAAATGCCGACGAAACACAAGCGTAGTAAGGCTGAGGATGACGGTTTGACGTGAGCTGCTCTATTTTCCTCTGTCTATCACGATACTAATGAGTGCAGCGCCGATCTCCCTCCATCCGAAGTCGCAAAACCTCTCGCAACGGCCAGAGGCGCAAAATCAAATGGCATATTCAGCTCGGATAGCGCGCCAGCGCGGAAACCAAACAAGAGGAAGCGCAGAGATGATGCTGATGATACTCCGAGGGCGTTCGCGCGCTTGATGATGTTTCAGCAGGGCAAGAAGCTCCCTTCAGGCCTCGATGATGGCATAAAGCCGACGAAAAAGCAAAAGCAGGCTGCAGCGGCTGCAGAGAAGGGGAATAAGCCACAAGCACCCAAGGTCGATCCTGAACAGGTTGAGATACCAAGGATTAAGCCGGGAGAGAAGATGTCAGAATTCTCCGCTAGGGTGGACGCTGCCCTTCCGATTTCTGGATTGATCAATAAGACTGGGAAGGACGGCAAGGATCCATTAGGATTGAAGGTGGGGCGAACCAAGACGGAAAAGAGGATGCATAGAATGTACGCGGAATGGCGTGAACAGGAGCAAAAGATCCAGGATAAACGGCAGGAGGCTATGGAGTTGGCTGAGGAAGAGGAGCTGGACGACGAGGGAAGAGTGAAGTGGAAACTTGACCCCGAAGACACTGTCCAGACTGGGAAGAAAAAGAATGGGAAGGGGAAAAAGAAGAAGGCGATTGGAGAGATTGATGACGGAAACGACGACCCATGGGCAATATTGAAGAAAACAAGGAATGAAGGCCCGAACAGGCTCAGCGATGTTTACCAAGCGCCGCCGACGTTTACAAAGATACCCAAGGAGAAATTCAAGGTTAGAGGGGCAAGAGTGGAGGTCGAGGATGTGCCGAAAGCGTCAGGAAGTTTGAGGAGGAGAGAGGAGTTGGGTGAGGTGAGGCAGAGCGTTGTTGAAGGGTACAGGCAAATGATGAAGGAAAATCGCGAGGCAGCGGCTCTGAGGGGTAAGAAGGACTGAGAGGCAGATTCAAAACATAGAAATTATTGGGTGAGGGCAAATATCTATTTCCAGTTATTCGATCCCAAACTTAAAAGTGTTCTTGTGATATTTTATTATAGAGTCTATGCAGCGCCGAGAATTAACATCGACTGCCACGGAATAATTCAGACATCCCTAATCAAACATGTAGGCCATTTACCTCAAACTTAAAAATCTATTATTTATATCCTCTTCATATTCTCATGGTAGATTATTGGCGGTGAAAAGTGGCATGTCACGTGATATTTATGAATGTAATGCAAATGGCTGGGCCTCGCCTAAAATCCGCCACAAGAAAAAAGTGGCATAACGGCTTCAAATTCAGATCAAACCACCAAAAGCGCTCGAGTTCGACCTCCGGAACAATTTTCACGGAAACCTTTTCCACGACGCTAAGAATGATCGCAAACCGCTTTACAAGATGGAGAATTCAGAAGCCGATGATTTTGAGGGCCTGATCGACTTCCTGGTGCAGGAGCTTGCCATCAATGATTGGAATAAAGGTAATGCGCCCACAGCCTTGCGAGTCCATTCGTCAGCCTTGCTGGAGGGGAAGGTCCAGCTATTATCACAAGACCTCATGAGGGATGGGATCAACATGCATTTATATGATATTCCATTGGCGGAGTATACACTCGCGGATTTTTGGGCAGTGCACAAATCATGTGGCCATTTGGTCTGATGGGAGTTGTCGCTCCTGACACATTATCATAACCCCGTAGTGCGGGGTTCAATCCCCTCGCAGGACCGTTTTTGCTTTTTGCTGTTATATTTTTGTTGATCTTGGAAATTGATATGCAGAACTGTTCTAATCTGATTCATAGGACTCTCTGTCTCTGAGCTGCTCGGTCGCATTGAGACGTTCTATGATAACCTGGAGAAGACCAAGTTTGACGCCAAGCATGAAGATTTCGCTGATGAGAATGGAGAGCAATTCTTGACTCCCGTGCCAGAACCTGAAGTATCGCAAAGACCTGTCATCGACCGCAACTTCCAGGCCAGAGTCTGGGATACTTTGATTGCACGTGATGATATCATTGTCGGCGAAGGAAGAGAAGGAAGAGTGCTGTCTTTGGACGAAGCAGAGGCCCTGCCTATAAAAGAGGAAGCCCAAGATGAACTCAACAATGCAATCGACCCTGCTCTTCTTCTCGAGCCTCCACCGGAAGCAGAAACAGGTGCCCCGGCCATCGAATATCAGCCTCGAGTCCACGTCAATCAAAGACGCCTATGGCTTGTTCTCACCGGCCACGATGTGGATAAGACCAAGCTCCCCTTTTCCGAGTGGCAGCTACTGCTCGCCATTGCAGCCGCAGGAAAAAAGGGCATACTCCAAGCAGAGGCTCGCAATACCACCGGCCAAGATAAGAGATCCGTTCCGCGGCGCACGGATTTCCTCGCGCAAAAGGGGTATATCGAGAAAAAGCAGGTGCTAGCTTTCAACCAAAAGACTAGCCTTCTCACGCATAAGATATTCTTGGAGGCAAAAGCTGCACAACGAGATATCATCAACCCATCTGAGCTGCCGGCAAGCACGCTGACCCAGGATCTCAAGCCCGTCCCTGGTCATGAGCACTGGTCCGGCCTATTCGTTGATATTGAGATGGTCGCCCGTACTGCAGTGGCAATTATGCGTGCATGGGGAGTGATCCGACGTACTCACATATTAGCAAAGATGAATATCAACGATCTTCGACTACGGAAGACTCTTGAGCGGATTATGCGTAAGCTTTTCGAGCTTAAAGTCTGCAAGCGAGTCAGCGCTCTCCTGCCAAACAACCCAAAGATTTTCAAAGATTGCATAAAATTCCTCCGAGATCCTACGGAAGACGAGTGGTCTCATTTCAAGAAGAGACTCACGAGCCAAGGTTTCAAGAATAGGCCATCGAGAGCAAAGCCAAAGAGCGAGCATAAGCCAAGAGCAAGGAAACGCACAAAGGGTAAGCCTAGCAAATATGCTGTGGAAGACTTGAGCGAAGATGCATTCGATGATGTCGAAGCTGAGGAGAGCGAAGAGTCTGATGGCGACTTCTTTGATGGAGAAGACGAGGAAGCGTATGACGCTTCTGAAAAGCCAGCACCTATGACCACTACCAAAGAATCAGTGGAGGACATTATTGAGCAAGTCATTGAAACCAACCCTGGAGACGAGGGAATCTCAGAAGATGATTTGCTCGCAGAAGCCGACACTGTATCAAATAAGGATCTTGTTAAGCTGTTTACACCGTTTGACATTAGCTCGGCGTCGAATTCGGATAAACAGACGATACGAATTGTGCGAGAGCCTATTACGAAGTCCGGTAGGGAGATTCACCAGTACTATATGATGTCTAACTTCGAGAGACGTGTCAGTAATGGAGAATCTTCCTGGGATGGCGCGACTGTTTTGCGCCGACCTACACAAACAAGTGGACAGATATCCGAAACTGTTGCGCCCCAACCTACGGCTTCGTCGCTTGGTATTGCAAGAATAGATACTCCACAAGCAAAGCAGCGCACAACAACCTCAGACATGGTTTCTCAAAAGGCCGAGAGAAGTTCAAAGCAGACCAAGGCAGCACGGCCCAGCACTCTCGTTAAGGGGCCTTCTACAATGGCGCCGTCTCGTACTATACCATCACAACCAGAAACTCCAAAAAGGCCTCGAGGCAGACCCAGGAAAACAGAAACCAAGACTGTCACGTACACGTCGAATGACCAGCTTGAACGAGAGGCTGGTATTCCTGGTGCTTATTTTGACCTTCCCGACTTTTCAGTTCAAAAGATTCGAGGACCGTCAGGATTGCTCCAAAGAGGGCGAAAACCAAAGCGGATGATGATGATGATTAAGTCTGAGAGACTAAAGGAGTTAAACTTGGCTCCAAGGACCCCGAAGGCACAAGATAAAGCCTCTGTCGAGGCCGAGGAAGTCATATCCGAGGTCGCAGAGGGGACAGACCATGACAACCTAGAAGATCAAGTCGATTCAACCGTGGCAACACCAATTGCCAATGCCCAGGACAGTGAAGAGATTCCAAAGGAAGACTTCGTCGACAGTTCTAGAAAAGAAACTACCTCAACAACGTCTACGTATACATCGCCATATCCAAACGTTCCCGCTACGCCGTCTGTCTCAAGGCTTGCATCTCTTAGCAGCCAGACCAAGGCAGCTGCAGTAGCAAAAGCCCCCCAAATACCAGGCTCACCGCAGCCATCCTCCTACGTATCACCATATGCCAGTGGTAAACCCCGAGGATACAACTCGCCATATGCAAAGTCACCAGAAATTTCCAAAAAACCTGCGCCCCAGCCGCAAAATAAGGGTACACCAGCACCCAAAACTGCACATGGCCTCGAACCTAGCGCTTCTCAGTACAAGTCGCCATACACCACCGTTGATGAGCCAGTTGGCACTTCTAATAAAGCAGCTTCGCCTGAAGCACGAGTGTCACCGGTGCCGCAGAGCTCGTCGCTTTCTCAACCAGCCCAATCAAAGCCATACAAGTCTCCATATACTGCTGAGATTCGCTCCCCTAGTTTACCTCCACAAGAACTTTCTCCGGCTGTTTCTGATCACCAAGATCTGGCAAGCAGCCAACTTGTTGCTGAAATCGAAGCTGCAGCTCCCGAACCTTTAACTGATGCTCATAAGACTGTATTGTCGGATGAGGGAGAGGGGATTAGCCAAACTGTGGCTGAGATGAAAGCCACAACCCCCGAAGCTGTTGCAGGTGCTGATGAGACTGCATTACCAGATGAAGGAGAGGCAATGGATGTGGACAACACCAATATTCAAACCAGCAGAGATGATCCAGACGAGCTGATACACATTTCTGCTTCTAAAGATGGTGTTGCTGGAAATCTGTCTCTGAATGACATCGAAACGCAACTTGAATTCCTTCCACTCGATACCGAAGACTCAGCATCTAAGTGGGAAATCGAAATTTCCCAAATCTCGGTGTTTCCTGTCGTAGACACAGAAACTTCTGAGATAGTTGTTGTAATTAAAGAAGCCCAAGAAGAATCTGACGAGTACGAGGAAAAAGAAGTCAAGTTCCTCGTCGATCCTACACTGACTGAAGCTGCCACAACTTTCGTAGCCAAAATTGGCACAGCGATGCGAAGGAAAAAACCAAAAAACAAGAGAATACCATTACCACCATGGGCATTCCCAGTTCCGGATGGTGGGCCGAAACCATTCAAGTGCGATCAATGTGAAGGCGCCTGGAAGAATTACGAAGGCGTTAAGTACCACAAGACTAAGGCCAAAGTGACGTGCAATCCAAATTGGACTCGGCCTCCGACACCACCTCCACCTGAAGAGAGAAAAAAGAGAAGCAGGGAATCGTTTGCCCTTAGCGAGCTTACACCAGAAGAAGCTGCTCTCGTTAATTCTCAAAGGGATGGAGATGGTGGTTGGTCACTCCACGACGATGGCGGCCGCCCAAAGCGCCGACAATATCGTCGTAGACAAACCCTAGAATCGGAAGCGCCCGGAGAGCTCGCCAAATCTGAAGAACCTGGGGCTCAGAGCTTGCCCTCGCATCGAATCGAAACCCCAGGCCCAGCCGATACTACGGCCGTGAGATCGATCGATGAAAGCCCTTCAAAAATGGCTACTCCTGAGAAACGCGCCATGCTTGCTGCTAGGATGAAATTAAAATACCCAACGGCAAATGACAGGGACAACATCGAGAGGAGAACAGGCCCAGTAATCACACAGAAGCGTAAAGAAGTTATACTGGATCTGTTGGAAGCGAACGGTGGTGCGTTCCCAGGCGACCAAGGGCTGTGGTTTGCAATGCATGCAGCGTGGATGCAGAAGTATCCAGACTCTCTGATCCAAGATTACAAGTACTGCAATCAGGCTGTTGGCCTTCTCGAAGACGGTGGCTTTGTAACAAAGGTCAAGTTCTCTTTCAGAGATCGAACTGGCCGTATGCGTACACGCACTGTCGTCACAAAAAAAGGGGTCGATCCACTGAGTCCTTTGGTAAATGATATCAAAACAAATATTAAGGAGGTATTTCCGAGGTATTACTGTCCGCCTGACTTTGAGCCACCTGAGGAGGTGCTGTCAATGCTCGAGGCCAGAGAATCGAGGCCTTCCGAAGAAGAACGGCAGAGACGCATGCTTGCGAAAGAAAGGGAAGAGGATCCAAGAATTCGCGCTGCAAAGGAAGCCGAGGCCTTGAAAGAAGCCCGTATCCTATCAAGCATTGTGGAAACACAAAAGCAAACGACAAACAACGGAGAACCAGATTCAGATGACGAGAATGAGATTGTTCTCCTCAATGCGCCATTCTATATTCCTGACCCAGATGCTGAGGGCGAGACTGATGTTGAGTATTATATGGGCCGGCGACGAAGGAGACGGAAGAATGGCTTGTATCACCGACGTAGTGATAGCTTCAGAGAAGGCCAGTCGTCACGAATGAAAGCACTGTGGGCGTCACTGAAGGCTCAGGGCGTCACATTAAAAGACCGACGTTTAAATGGCGATGTGGCAGGCGAGTCTATAGATGAGTCGGGTTCTGACTTCATGTTTTCAGATGTTGAACCTGAAAAGCAACCTCTCACCGCCGAAGAGCAAAAGCAGGCAGACTATGCTCAGCTCCATGGCTGGCAAACAGCTCCATCGTTTCTCCAAAACACAGACGGGTCTTGGGGCAAAGGACCACCAAAGCAGATGCAGGCAAAGATCCACATTCGCAAATCCGACTTACCAGAGCCAGTGACTTATATTCAAACCGCCGACAACCCCGCTTGGAATTTCCGGCCATTTGGTCACGGTGTTAACGCTATTCATGTCATGTCAGCAAAGCGTGCAGCAGTCCACCAACAGCTGAAGTCACCTGGTAACATATTCCGCCCAGTTATCGTTCACAAATCAAAGCGCAAGACGAGGATTGGAAGTTCCAGAGAACAGCTTGCAGCACAAAACTTTAGCCACGAGACCGTAGGTTCTTGGAATCATGGGCGAGGGTCAAATTTTTCAGGGGGGCTTACTCCAAAGAAACCAAAATCGGTTCGATGGGATGATGAGTCGGACGACCTGCGTCCGTATGGCCTCACGATCACAGGCGAAGAGATGCCCTGGCCCGACTTCAAGCCACTACCGCTCCCTGACAGCAGGTTGAGGACAAAGCCTGTCATGCCAGAGTGGACCAACAACCCTGGGCTCGATTCTCTTATACAACAAGCACCGGGATTTAGTCTTCCCAGTAAATCACCAGTTGAAAGAATCGGTACCCCAGACGACGTTTCTATCGGGACAGCAGATGCGGGCTCATGGGCGGCATCCAAGGGTCTGTTCTCACGGTCTGCTGCCTCGTTCAAAGATATGCTGCCCAAGGACCTTGAAAGCATCATGTCTCGGATGAAAGCGAAAGGGTTTGAGCTTGACACGACGGAAGGATCCGCATACACAGATTTCATGGCCAAAATCATTACAACGGAAGAATGGGAACAAACCATCGGAGGCAGAACTTTATTGGGGATGGGAAATATTGCGCCGGACCATATTTATATTAATCATACTGCTGAGGGGCTAAGGGGGCCTCAACCCGCGGAACCAGCTACCATATCGTGGCTGGCCGATAACTCCTTTACTTTGGAAACTCTGCCTTACGAACTTCTTGTTGTCGACCCTGTACAACAACTCCTTTCGACGACTGTAAAGAGCAAACCGAGACGGGGTTATCAAAAACGCCCGAGAATAGAACAAGCCTCATCATTCTTTGGAATGGTGGAGGCCACGAAATCTGACTTTGATTATCTCACACGCAAGCGCAAGTTGCCTGGCAGCCAGCTGATCGGCCAGCCCCGCCTCAAACGGCCTTATCGCCGTGCAGCTCAGTCAAAAGATTTCCGCGTGCGTCGCCACACGTCTTTACCTGTTGATATCCAAGGCCTCGATATACCTCTCAACGATCCCGATTTTGAGGTATCTATATCCTATCACGGGATCTCCGGTCACCGTAAACGTACAAATGAACGGACCGTTATCTCTGAGGCTCTTGATGACCGCCTCATTGTCGCTGTTGTCGTTATACGGACCCTGACTGGCGGCCTTGATCAGAGTGTAGACTGGGTCCTTGTGTCAAGACTCTTTCCACAGTGTACCATGAACTGGGTTCGTCGGCACTTCAATGTTCTTGCGGATAAACATGCAAAGCGGTTAATCAAAATGACGGAAGATTTCCAGACTGCGTATTTAGCTGCTTATGAGTCTGGTGAACTTCCTAGAATGGACTACGACCATCTCCTTGATTACGATTGGGATGCACTTATTGACTGGGCTATGAAACGCACACAGCTCGTCAGGACGGCTACCGTGGACTTGCCAAGTACTCGAGAGAAATTCGACGAGATGTATGAGTTACAGGACGTCGAGGAGAAAAATTGGAGGGATTCTTATTTCTCTAGTACACTACCAGTGCATAAGCGTATTGCTCACGCATCCGCTAGCAACTTAACATTGCCAGCCTCACAACCCCTCGAGGCGCCCCAAGGTCCTCAAGACGACATGCTCCGCATTGCTCGATCCTGGGCGAGAGCAAGCACGCTTACACCAGTCGATAGCTTTAATGCCGCCACTGCATCCGCTAAGTTACGGGGTCTCGGCCCAGAAATCATGCGTGACGCCATTTCGCAGCTGGTCGAAGCAAAGGTCATCATGCCAGTGAACAAAGGCCGTCCGGCGCCAGGTCGCGGCTTTGAAGCCACCGATGTCCTTACGGCGGCACTATCGCGTATTCTGACCCAAGCCCATTATAATGAGGCGGTAGCATACAAGGCGCGCCTTGATGAAGCTTTCAAGAAGGACGAGATAGTGATGCTAGAATATACGGCGAGTGAGGGAGAAATTCTTGCTACGACAAATTTACAGTGCGCGCAACGGATCATCCAAACTGGACACAGAATTCCAATGAATAAGTTTGGGTTGACGGAGGGAAATTACCAGACCAAGAAGATGGATAAAACAAAGTTACTGTTTGATATCCAGATTTCGCCTTCGGACACTTACGTCTATGATGACGCACACCCTCTCATCCGCTCAAGTATGTTGTCCGTCCAACACAACCCACCGCCGAAGCCGCACGATGGGGCGCTGCCTCTCTGGTATGATATCAACGACCAGCTTATCCCGGGTTTGTGGCGCAAGGTCATGGGAGCAGTGCTAGCGACGATTATGCAGAGGCCGGGGATTGAAGCTAAGGAAGTCACGCGGTTGCTCAGTCCGGCGCTGGAAGAATGGGAGGCGAGATTGGCGCTGGAGTGGGCATTTGGGGTGGATGCGTTGAAAGAGGTTGCCCCTGGGACGGGGATCGAAGGGTGGACGGTTGGGGAGTGGTGGTGGTGGGTTGCAGGGAAGATCTGATGGCGATTGGGAATGGGCTGTACTATCAGGAGTTTGGAGGACACTTGCGCGTTGGTTTATGATGTTGGCTTTTTTAAGGAGTTGACGGGACCGGCTCATGGTCATGATTTTATGTGGGGTGGGCAAGATACCAGGCGTTTGTACTTAGGAGTCCATTCAATAGTGTATCAAATAGGCCGAATCAATAAAAATTCATAAATTAATATATTATGAGCACTAAGACTTCTTTGATCAACAATTGTATTTGGTCTCGATCACAAATCTAAACACTAATCGTCTTGAAGACATTAAAGCTCTCCCCCGTTCCAATCAGCGCACCCGGGATTTGCGGGTGCCAATGGGCCTCCTTGACCCTCTCCAAATAATGCACAAACAACAGCTGCGGTGGCACACCCTCTTCTCCACCCCTCGCTTCTTCCTCGTCAAGTTCCACAGCCAGATCCCACAGCGTCAGCGTGTCATCTCCAGCCGCAACCGCCACAATCGAGTCTTCGGTCGGATGCCACTCCACACTCGTAATCTGCTCCTTGTGGAACCCAAAGCTCGCGACAGGGGTAGGCTTGGAGCTTGCCCCTGGCGTAGGCGCCGGCTTCCAGTTACGCAGATCCCAAACAGCCCAGACGCCATCGTCAGCGCCAGACGCGAGGAGATGTGTGGTAAGCGGTGACCAGGACATGACGTTCACATCTGTTTCCGAAACCTGGACGCTCATGGCTGCGGAGCGAGACTTGGAGCGCACGTCCCAGATTTTGATGGTGCCGTCGCTGGAGGCAGAGGCGAAAACGTTGCGCTCGGAAGGCGACCACTGGAGCTCCTCAACGGAGCCTGTGTGGCCGGTCAGGGCGCGGGAGTCGGTGGCCCAGCCCTCGCCTTGGGTCCGGGTGGTGACGTAAATAGAGCCAGTGTTGTCGCCGGTTACGAGCTTGCCGGTCGAGACGAGAGGAGACCAGTCCACAGCGTACCCTTCGGCCTTGTGCATGCGCAGTGTCGATAGGGGCTTGTTGTGCTGGGGGGTGATAGTGAAGCCCGGGGTATCGAAGGAGGTAAGGTGTGGCGTGACATCGTGGATGAGGACTTGGCCTGCCTCTGTCATTGCGGCTGTGAGAGTGGTAGGGGGGCGGGAAGAGTCCGACGCCGGGGTTTGGTGAGCGCGGATGCGGTTTGTGGTGGTGTTGAGCGGGATAGAGGCTGATTCGAGGATGGGATCCGAATCTTCGTCCCCGTCGGAGTCAGACTCAGAGTCTTGGTCACGCTCGTTGCGGGAGAGGCCGCTGAACTTCATAACCATGATCTGGTTCTCTTTCTCGCGCTTGGCATCGGCCTGCGTGCCTGCAACAGCGTACATGGTTGCGGGAAACGAGGCACGGTTATCGCCGAGGTTGTCTTTGATAATATCGAATGACAGGCAGGGCCAGGGAGTGCTGAGAGCGTGCAGCATTTCGTATGTGGAGAGATCAGGGGAGAGTGTCTGGCCAGGCTCGAGTTTGTTTCGCCCGACTATGAACGTCTGTTGATCTACCTCCATCGCCTCTAAGAATAATTAGTTTGCGCCGAGAAGCATAGAAGCACAAAAACTAAACATACCAGCTTTTTCTTCCGCTTCCCTCTCAGCATCTGGTCTCCCATCCACTCCAGCTTCTAAAATCTCATCCTCGCTCTCAAACTCATCCTCGAACTCGTCCTCAAACTCCAGACCCTCTACGTCATCCGCCTTCTCAACTCTCTCTCCTCCCTTCAACGGGGCTTCGCCCCTCTCGAATTCCTCCGCAGCTCTTTTTGACATCGTATTTCCAGTTGTGGTTGAACAAAAAGTGCAAAAATCTGAATTGGCGGGGTTGATGTTGTACTTTTTCGTTATCGACTATCGCCATGTTCGCGGGTCCCAACTTTTTTAAAAGGCGGCCGCATCCCCCGGCGTCGCACGGATAATGGTTAATCCGTACTTTGATACTTTTCGAGGAGTGCACGGGTACCACGACGACGACATCAGTTGCGCTCACACTTCAGCCATGTTATACGAACTGATTGCGGTGGTAAGCTATTACTATCCGTCTATGCCCACATGAACCAATTGCTAACTACCCTCCAGGTCCGCCCCGGCAGCCTTGCCGAGGTGAAAGAGTTCGTCCTCCCCGATCACAATCCTCATTGACCCCCGTCTCTTTCGTCGACTAACCCTCCCCAGTATCGCCCGCACAGCCGGATCCCTCATCCTCCAAAACGGCGGCACGATTCGCGGCATCACAAACTGGGGTGTCACCGCGCTCCCGAAGCGCACCACCAAGCATCAGGCAGTCTACCACGACGGACACCACTTCGTCATGCGCTACGACGCCAACAGCGCTGTGCAGGACCAGGTGCGCAAGACGCTGAGTCTCGACCCCCGAATGATCAAGTTTGGGAGCGTGAAGCTCGGGGATGGGAAGCTGGATACGCTGGCAAAGATAGGGGGGTCGATCCCGTGGTCGGTCAGGGAGCGTAGGTCGTAGGCCTTTGGGGAGGACGAAGAGCGTGGGAATGCTTGCAAAGATATTGTAGGACTGGTTGTATATTAGGTGCATTACTGGCGAATGGGATTCGATTTATAAACTCAGCATTCACTCAGCAGTACTTCGTCTTAATGATCTGGCAACTGTTTACCAATACTGTCATCTAGAATAGGACCTCCCCCCTGCGCATTACCCATGAGACGCCTCGAATGCTCGCTCGACCGCAAAGGAAACATGTTCATCGTGAGCATATGCCACATTGCATCATAACCAGCCCAGCCTCGAATGCCTCATTACTCAAGAGTCAAGAATCCCTTAATCCGTCTCCATATTATCTCCAACTGCCCCGCCGCCCCTCTTCTCTCGGACCCAGACAACGAAGTCGTCAATGACGCTCGGCCACGCACCCTCCTCAGACCAAAAGCTCATCGTCTCATCCTCCTTGCTCTTGGTGAAGAACTCAAGCGTCTGGTTCCACATGTCTTTATTAACGGTTTTCGTCCACTTGGCGTTCAGGAACTCGAGCCACAGCTTCAGCCAGTCCGTCCTCCCAGACGCCCAGCACATGCCAGGGCTTGAGAAGAGCATCTCCCAGTACACAAGGGCGTTCTCGAGAGGCAGCGCTTTCTGACTACGCTCTTTGGAGCAGACAAAGGTGTGTTTGTAGACACGCTTGAAAAGGGCGGTGTCGGAGGAGAGGAGTTTTGTCTGGCTAGCAATGTATGCTTTTTGCTTGGGTATTGTGTCTAAGGTGCTTCTAGAGTCGGCTCTGGATCGGGTCAGTAACTTCTTGTAGGAACAAGGAGGTGGACTCACCCGGCCTTTTGCCAGCCCTTTACAAACCCATCTCTCGTCATCTCCCCGATTGCCGGAGCTTGAACAATTTCTAGTGGGATGAGGGACGAAGCGTCTTCGAGGTTAACGGCGAGGTCTGTGAGATATGCCATTGTGCCGTCAACGCTGATGGAATCTTTTTCATCATCCGACCCTACGATCAGAAGTCAGAGAGTGCTATGAGGTACATCTATGTTTTTGCCTTGGTCATACATACCTCGGTATTTCTCGAATAAGTTACTCAAACTTGCCAGCGACTTATCTTCGACTGGAGTAGGAGCAACGGCCGGCTTGCCGCCCGAGGCATAGTATCTGTATACCCAAGGTGTTAGCGGATCTCCAAGACAAGTATAATTGACGCATAATTCCGACAGGGGGACTAAACAGTTGCTCTTGCTCGGAAAGCCAGCCTAAAACGGGCGGCACTACAGGGAGTGGCGAACTAGGGGCCATCGGTTCCCGATAAGGAAGACGAGGGGCTGGTGGAGGACTATGACTTCGAAAACTATGATCTCCACTGCTTGAAGAACTATAACCTCCACTGCTTGGAGAACGAGAGGCTTGCCGAGCCGCCAACCCCCCCGAGTGTGAAAATGGAAGCGAAAAATTCGGCATGGTAGTTGGGTAATTCTGGAACGAAGCCAAACGATTATGATCGTACGGCTGACCATTCTGATAAGGAATCGGGGCATCCGTCCATAATACCCCACCCCGCATCGACAAAGGTGACGATTGTACCCTTTGACGATGCGAGCCGGCATTTTGACGTGGTGATAATGATTGCGCTCTTGGCAAAGTTGGGTCAACATTTTGAAGTGTCGATGTTTGGTCATCCGCATCCGCAACAGCACCCTCTGCTTGAGGTGTCGATGGTTGGGCATCCGCATCTACAACAGCACCCTCTGCTTGAGGTTCCGGGCTCAAACTTGATCCGTAAAACAAAACGTGTGGCATACTAACAGATCGGGCTCTCGGCTGATGTATAGAAAGATCCGGCGATTGTAATACTAATGCTAACCATGTATCTTGAGCCGTCGGCGCCTGCATGTTTGCATCTGTATGCTGAGGTACAACCTGCGTAGTTGGCGGTGATGTACGTGTCGGGGTCCTTTGCGATCCGTCGTTTTCGGAAGTTGCTGGTACCATGTTTGAAGGATATGGATGGGGCCCTGGGGGTTGAGACAGCGCCGTATGTGAAGAGGGTACTCCCGAGGAATATGAAGATGGCGGTGGGAGTGACGGCGCATTCGTCGCAGCGGTAAACGGATCATATTGCGGCGCACCAGTTGGAACTGGCAGTGGTAAAGTCCGGTCTGGAAAACCCGGCTGGGCGGTCGGATTTGAAGGGGGTGCAAGTCGACTCGGAGGCAAAGAAGCCGCAGCGGGATTGAAACTTGGTTGGCCCTGAGGGATGTGATCCAAACGGGAGATATTGGGGTTGGGCTCGATTGGCTCTGGTATGGGGGCACGCCGTCTCTTTTGCGACTGCATTTCCGGGTCGTTATAGACGCTCGAAGCAAAATCCGAAGGTGACTCCGAATCAAGGATAACCGAACTGTTCTCAAGGAGGTCCTCCTGTTCCTGCAGTACATCGCTAAATGTCCTCTTTAATCCCTTCGGGGGAACCATGACGCTTCATGTAGTGCTCCCTAGGTCTTCACCAGAGCGCGGAGTTTGTCAAATTCCTTAGACCCGTACCAACGAAAGTGTCGCCTGCTCCTGTGCCCCAAGGTCAATTGCGCCGTGCGTCGTGCAGTTCTGCGATTTGCGAGTCCTGTTCCCTCTCTGAGCCAGCATATAACTGACAAATCATGGGCAGATAAAAATATGTGGTCCAGACCTCAGTCACTTTGCGCGCAGGTGGTTCACCGGATTTTAACCTGTGCCATTGTTGTGATTTCTCCCGTTTCAGGATGTGGGGTCATCATCGTACTTTCCCCATTTGTCGATATTTCTGTAGACATAGTCGTAGTTTCCTTGATTCTCGATATGGCCGCAGTCACTATTGTCCCTTCCTCTGTTTATGGTTCGGCCGCAGCCACCATCGTAGCTTGCTCCAGTTCATAACATGGTTGTCGTCTCCATCGTAGCTTCCGTCCTGTGCCGGCATCGCAGCTTCCCTTCTCAGCTTCTGTTGCATCATAGGTTTCTTTCTGCTCCACCGCCACGTCAAATGGAAAGAGCAGCCCTCTCAAACCTAGTCTCCATTCCTGTCGCTCTTTCCTCCTTCGTCATTTTGTTCGAAGATCGGGTTGTTCCTTCCTTCCACATGCGCGGGTCTTGTATGCTCCTTCGTCCGAGTGCTAGCAACGCACTCCTCCTCCTCCTCCTCGATCTCATCTCTCCCACCATCCAAACTCCTGCATTGCAAATAAACAAAGGAAACACAGCTCCACTTACGCATCACATGCAGCATCAAGCTTATAATTATGCTTCTTCAGCACCTACATCCCCGGGCATCAGCACATATTTCCCACGGCTCTCACCACCCGCACCATATCACACCACTTCCCACCTCTACCCTCCCCAAAACCCCAAGCTCAGAGGGCAAAACTTACACTGCTGGCCACCCTCTCCGACGCCCCCGTTATCCCCATCATCTGCGCCACCGCATTCCTAATCGTAGTACTGCTCGGCATGGCGTGAGTATTTGAATCGTCCTCCTCGTTGTTGTCGTGGCAGCAACGCCCTCAACTTGCCCGTGTGCGTGCTTTGTCGTGTGGTATTGCTTGAGAAGCTGAAGTCGGTACGCACTATTCGCAGTGCAGCTTTCGGTGGTAGATCGCCCACGGGGGTATCTGGCAGAGCACAGTAGCCGCGTCTAAAACCTCGATCTCGAAAGTCGTTGTGGTCGTCGAATGCCCTATCCTCTTCCGTTCTTCTATTCACCTCACTTCCTTCAACTTCACTTTTTTCAACTCTTTGTCCGTCTTTGCGGTGGCTGTAGCTTTGTATGTATAACTCCAAATAGTACTGGAAAAGAAGTGGGCATGAGGCGGGGTCGCGGGGCTGGGCTAGGTACCTGCCACTAACAGTCCCGTCCGTGCTGGGGTTGGTGACTTCAGCCTCACCTCATCTCACGCCTTATTAGGTGCGTTGGTCACGTGCGCAATGGACATATGAGTGACTGGTTCTTTGGAAGGAGAAGAGAGCGGTTTCATCTATACTCTTGTCGTATCTTCTAGAAGAGATATAGGTGGAGGAAGTGGGATTTTTGGTTAGTGGTTGATTTGTTCTGATGGAAAATAAAATAAATCCTCCCTGTGATAAAATATATATTATTTACACAATAAATTCATACGTCATGTATATTTTTCACAATCTCTCCTGTCTTTGCGTATAAAAATACATTTGAATAAAATAAACCAGCGGTTTATGCTATATTTTTCAAAACCTAGAGTTAGTTTCCCCTGTTACTGAATGTTCTACAAAAGCCCATGGTTGAAGATGAAAAAACGGCATATCCGCGCCTTATCGATCACCATCATACACAAAACATTATCACATAGCTGAAGAAACTTCATACTCATCGCCCTAGCTATAGCCACCACCCAAGACCATCACTCGCTGTAGCCGCTCTTTCCCATCTATCAATGCCCAAGTAAGCACTCCTTTCCCAAAAGCAAGCCGCCCCCTTCCCACCCCAGTATACCGTAAAATAACAAAGCCACAACCAATAACACCGAGAGCAAGAGTAAGTAAAATGCAAAGATGTACGCCACGCTGTATGCAATGCATGGGCTATCGAAGCCAATAGTCGATAGTCCGATGTTGACTCCTGTGCCGCCCTTCCTATTCCATTCCCACTGTCGTTACCCATCCCAAACACAGGGACCGAAATCCATATATCCCGCTGTGGAGATGGTAACCCATCCCCTCCCGCTGCCTCTCGAATACTCCACACAATCCGCACCGAAAAACCGATAGTCGATAGTCCGATGTTGACTCCTGTGCCGTCCCTTCCTGTTCCATTGCCACTGTCGTTACCCATCCCAAACACAGGGACCGAAATCCATATATCCCGTTGTGGAGATGGTAATCCATCCCGCAGTAAAGTAAGCTGGCTACATAAAAACTCCAACCCAGAACTTCTTATCCCCAACCTCGCTCGTGCAGTCATCGACCGCACACAGCGGGACTTTCCTCGTGCCACTCTGCACCTCGGGGAACAAGCTCTTGCTCGTCGACTTCGTGTCCGGCTTGCGGCTCTGGTAGCATTTGTTGCAGTAGACCTGATACTGTGTTAGCACATGCACTCTCTCAACAGATTCAACGAGAGAAAGTGAAATACACTTACATGACCACATTCCCTCACCACCCAAAAGGGATGCTCCTCCCTATCCTTCCTACTCCTAGCCTTTGCCTTCGCGGCCGTCTTCCCCGTCGATGTAGTTGTCGTTCCTGCAGCCGGCTCTTCAGGCCCAACCACCAACTCCTCCTCGCACGCCGGACAAACAATCACATCATCCTCCTTGGGCGAGCGCGTGAATCCTTCACCCACCGGCGGCGGCGGCACATGCTCTGCCTTCCTCGGCTCCTGTCTTACATGTTCATGGAGCGGAAACGCACCGAACCTCATCGACGCACCGCGCATATGCACCGGGATGGGCCCTATTTCGGAATGCCGTCCCAACATGAACCGCTCCATGTTCTCCTGAAGGCGCCAGCCTTGTGGGATGAATTCCGCGAGCCCGCCGAAGAGGAGACTTGGACTATTCAATATCGATTCCGGAGCATCCATTGGGGGGAGCATGCTGGGGAGATGGGGCCACGGATGACTGGCGTGGTGGTGTGGTGAGCGAGGTGGGCGGGGAAGCCGCAGTCGTGAAGGAGGGGCCGAGGGTTGTCGTGACGGGAGAGCTCGCGAGGATACGATCTCGACGTCGTCGTCATCGTCGTCGGATTCGATACTGATGACATCCCCAAGGGTCGTGTAGTCCGACCGCTCCAGCTGAGGGGGTAAAGTAGCGCGCTGTGACGAGCGCCGCGACTGCGAGGGCGCGCGCTCCTGGTGGTCGCCTGTCAGATCGATGACGGTGGGTTGGCGGTCGAGGCTTGGGCGAGATGGGGGATGCCGTGGGTCGAGCATGACGCTGAAGGGCGAGGAGCGTGGAGGGTTGTGCGGATGCGGCGTGCGGCGCTGGCCTTGGGAGTGTGTTTGTGTCTGTGGTGGCGGAGGGGTAGGGAAGGTGAAGGTTGAGCCGGGGAAGGACGGCGAGGGGTCGGCCGAGGGGCGTCTGGCCATGGATATTGAGCTCGACATTTCGCCGAAGGTTCGCTGGGAAGAGTTTGTTAGTCTTTTGGTCTTGTTTCGGCAGGGACGAG
The DNA here is from genome assembly GCA_001662605.1 of Pseudogymnoascus sp. 05NY08. Classification (NCBI taxonomy): domain Eukaryota; kingdom Fungi; phylum Ascomycota; class Leotiomycetes; order Thelebolales; family Thelebolaceae; genus Pseudogymnoascus; species Pseudogymnoascus sp. 05NY08. The sequence goes on from KV458810.1 coordinate 201,600, forward strand.
GGCTGGGACTGCATACCTTATTGTGGCTGCGTTGGCTTTCTGTCATTTTAGAGACGGCTCATCCCATTCCCTTATGGGTCCCAGACGCGCGAGTTACTGCCCTGTCGGCGACGAGGGCGGCGTAGGGCGTTGTCGACAGAGTGAGTAAACAGAGAAGCTGAAGTGGCGCTGGTGGTCGTTGGTGGTCGTCGATGTTGTTAAGGCGGAAGTGGTATGTGGTATGTGGATTGTGGAGTGGAGGGTTGGTGGATGTAGCGCTTATCGCCGTAGGCGTAGGCGGTGGTTGTTTCTCCAGGGCGTGGTCGGAGATGGTCGCCTTCGGTCCGCCTTCTGGGCTCAGCGAGTGGCCACTGACGCCGGTGGAATCAGTGGAATTGGAAAGAAGGAAGTACCTTTGCACTGTAAATTGGCGTGTGAAGTACCTCGGATTGGATGTTGGGAGTAGGAGTGAAGCCGCGCTCGCTTATGATTGGCGATAAGAGCGGCGATGATTTTTGAAAGAAATTCTTCCAGTAGCACGTGCAGCACGTGATTGGTTGAATTGTAGATTACTGGTCACGCTTTTCTTGGCAATTTATATCACGTGAATATATACTGGGCGAATCATGAGCTTGAAGAGCTTGAATTGGAGCGTGAACGAGTGTGAACGAGTGTGAATCAGCGTGAATCAACACTTGTGAATCATCATGGTGATATTAATCGCTTTCAATATATTGGCATTGGGTTTACAGACCTTACAGACTGGAGATTACACATTGGGGATCTTGGAGGCAACAGAACCTCAGATTGGAGAGGCCTCAATAGACAGGAGACTCACATTCCGTAGTCTTTCCAGGCACAGGCCATAGATATTGAGACATGAAGCCTCACGGACCGTAGGCTCTGCTGATCATAGTTTGCCAAGATATTGAGACCACAAGCCCTATAGAAGGCAGATCTTGCTAACCACAGCCTCACAGACCAATGACTCCAGACACGGGGCTCCAACCAACAGACTCAAGACACCAGACATTGTAGTCAACAGCATACCTGGCCAGCTGTACAGGCCATAAAACTCAATACTCAGCGTCCCTGTCATCCCTTTCCGGCATTCGCCCCGGAGGAAAATCTTTTTTTTCTCTCTCATATATTATGTTTTGTTTTGTTGCAGGTGGAGGCGACCTGAAACAAAAACGTCCAACTCATCGGTTGCTCCACAAATAGACCCAGCCGCAGGGGAGTCGGAGTGGTGGTGTTAGAAATGGAAAGTTGACGCGCCCAGCGTGCATACGTACGTCTGTTCCAACATATGTCCGCGGCGCTGGAGTATTGCCCATCCACAGTCTCAGAGCATGTCCATTCATAGTCGCAGAGGATGGCTATCCACACTCCCAAAGATGCCCATCGTCCGTCCACGGGGATTCCAACCAAGCAGGTGAGAAACAACAGGGTCTCGCCCACATACCATAGTAAACCGATTACTCCGGTGCTCGTACTCGTCTCTTCCCGGGAATGACACCGCGACGCCATGTACGTACACTACACTACAGGCATGCCGCCCTCTCCAAGGCTCACATATGCCGGCGTCCCTATCCAGGAGAGGCGAGGGGGTGTTGGGGTTAGGCGTTCGCTCCCAGGTGTTGTCTCGTAAGCCTGACGGCAAAGAGCGAGGGATTTCCCCGATGCCGATGGGCTGGGCTGGGACGATGAGGGGGCGAGTTAGTGAATGTCCCTGTTCATCTTGTTGGAAGCCACCGACGCCACATTGGAAAGTCTCTCAGGTTGGGATGGGATCGATGGGAGTTGGCTGGAGTAGGCTGGAATCAGCAGTGGATGGGCAAGCGAGAACGCCTCGGGGGTCGGGGGGGGGATGGGAGGTGGGACTGGGAGTGAGAGTGGGACTGGGAAGGGACTGGGATGTGCTGGTCGGTTCATCAAACTGGTCTCGGCTGGGATGGGAGAGGTATTGAAGGGAAGGGATGTGTGAGGGATGGCCGTGCTGTTTTGTGTGCGCCGAGTTCACTGTACTCTGGGGTATGCGTGTCTGCTCAACGCGAGCATGACTGGCAGTACTGGTGATACTCTCCGTGTCGTATTGGACACCGCAGCATCGCTCTTTCGCACAGAGTGATACTGTATCCAATACTACAGCGAACCAGCATGCACTGCACACAAGAAGTACTGTACGCATGCACAGGCCACAACTTCCCACACCCTTTCACATCGCCTCCCATCCCTTCCCACACCACCCCCTCTCTCATCCTGGCGATCATCTTCAGCCGTGTCGACAATGATTGGCCGCAGCGCCGACAGAGCGACAAGAAGAGAGCGAGAGCGAGAAGCATGGGGCGCGTGACCACTCCCAATTGCCCAGCAGCTTACTCGCAGACTCGATCCCCATCGATCCAACAACCGACGCCCAGACCTTAGTACTATGACTTATGAGTGGACATGGTGGATATGGTGGACCCAAGCCAAGATCCTCCCAGAAACTCACGTCGGGCCGTATTTTTCCGATATTTTCTTTCTTTTGTTCGACCCCTGATTCGTGGACTGGCTGTGGACTGGCTGGGACTGGCTGTGGAATCCCAAAACTACAGTACTCTACTTGACAGCAAGAAGTACCGCCAGTCAAAACCCAAGAGCGGAAATGACCGCCCCGCCCCCCGTCCCTTCCCTCCCGAGTTTGTTCTCCACCATCAACTCCCTCGTCCCTTCCCTTCCCCGCACTCCGCGTTGGCCCCAGTCCCCCGTTCCCAGTCCTCCCCCAGTCCCCGATGCATCTCCCCTCTCTAATCCCTCTAATCCCTCTCATCCCCATACTATACTTTTGAAAGTACAGTGCTACTACAGCATATGCTACTGTACTACGACTAATCCCTCTCCCTTGGCTTTTCTCAACTCCACTCTTCTTCCCTCCTCATCCTCCCCTTTCGTCCACTCACAGCCCTGGTGGCAGCTAGCGATGCGACGTTCCCCTCCCCTCCTCTCGTCTCCCCTCGCCTCTTTCCCTCTTTCTCGCCTCCTCGTCCTAATGCGGACTGGCTGATGTCTTGCTAGTGGTATTGGTGCGAGCCTGTCATGCTCCTAGTCGCGGTTCATACCTTAAGATGCCGGTTCTGCCCAATGCGACTACTTTACCAGACTACTAACCACTCTGCTGCTCCACTACCCATCACCAACAGGCACACGACCACCTCACGACCACCTCGACGACGCTGATATCTGTGACCCTACACCCTCTACTCTCTCCTCATTCCCGCGGCCTCATATCTGCTTCGCCTTCATATCACTATATCCATACCATCGACAGCGACGAATCGAGTTATATCTCTGACGGCGCCCCTCACCTCTCTTAAAACAACCACTCCACAGCAGACCACCAATGAGTGAACGTGATCGTGTCCTCGTCTTTGTCGAGGCGATGAACACGCCTCTATAGCACTACTCGCCCGCATCTAGCGGCCAAAGGAACCAATATCATAACCACATACCGAAACACCGGCATGACCACGACCACCACGTACCACTGGGTCAAAACCCTCACCCCCGCCCTCACTCCGACAACCTTCACCTTCACCTTCGTGTTCACACCCTCAAGCAAATACACGTTTACCTCCAAACTCCCCCCACCACCGCCCCGCCCCGCCCCATTCAAACGCCGCCGGCCCCTCTGGGACGTCGATGGATCCCCACACCCCACAAAGAAGAAGCGCCGCTTGCGCCTAGGCCTCGTCACCTCCCGCCTCTCCCGCCCCTACTCCTCTCCGGCAAGCAACATCGCCGACCGCGGCGTCGCCCGTGTCGGATCTTCTACATGGCCCGTCCCCCGACGCCCCGAGAAGAACGAACTTCGCAAAGCCGCCATCATGAACCGCGTGCGCCAGCGCCTAAGCGTCTTGAAAGCGGCACAGGCGAAACAATCGCCGCCCGCTATCGTCCCGCAGAAACGGACGCACTCGCAGCTCGTCTCTGCACTTGCACTGCGTGACGTTGTGGCGCCGATGGCGAGGACGTACGAGGTTCCATCCCAGCTTCCGCCTTCGCCGCTTGGGCTGTCGAATTATGACGCGCTTGATCTGGAGGAGGAGGAGGGGCTAGGGATGGATAGGGAGGGAGAGGACATCGATGCAGATATGAGTGGGTGCGGGCGCGGGTACTATAGCGATTTCAGCGTCAGGCGGTCCCCGCGCCCGGAAGGAGAGGACTACGATTACCTCGACGAGCTGGATGGGATTCCACCCTTATCGCTGGCAGAGGAACCACCACCGTTGCCGCAGCTACCGCCATTGTCGATTGCAAAGGCGGAGGCTGGGCAACTGGATGGGAAGGTGGGGGTGGGAATGGATGTCTATATTGCGGGGGCAGCTCATGGAGCGGGGACATCTGTACTGGCTTAATCGAGTGGGCATCTTCACGGATTGGCGACAGGCGGGCAGAAAGCATGGGGACCATTGCATGGACATGGAAATGAGGAAAAACTGGGAGTTGGGTCTCCCCCGCATGATTGAACGGAGTAGGATAAAAATGACATTTCTGTTTTGATACCCACACTTCGTCTGTTTCCAGACTTGGCCTTGGTTAATTTATCCGTCGCTTCCCTCTCTCTACTGATTCAATAGCTTTTCTGCCCGGTTGAGCGCAATGTCGCACATTGCCTACTCTCGTCAGCACATCACTTCACTCCACCACCTACCCCGAGTTGGCACCACGCAGCAGGCGCGATAAGGTAGGACAGGATAGGATACATACGTTAATACCTTCTTCCCTCTCCAGACCTCCATCACCCCTATCAATCCTCTCCCGCATATTCTTCATAATCTCTCCCCTCCCCCGCCCATTAACAAACACCACATATCGCAACCCCGGGAACTTGGCCTCGTACTCCTCATTCAACGCCGCCAATTGCCGAGCCTCCTCCTCGCCACCACCTAGTTGCGCTTGCTCAGCTGCCGACTGCGCGCTATCCACCTTCTTAGCCCCGAGGCGGGGGTGAGCGCCTAGGATTGCATCGAGCTGCTCGGCGTCTGCTGGGGAGTTGGATGTGGAGAGCGCAGTGAGCTGGGAGCGGATGGCGGCGATCAGAGCTGGGTAGGAGGGGACGGGCCGGGCGAAAAGGGGAAGGGAGAGCGCATGTAGTGGGGGAGAGGGCTCAAAGAGCAAGTCGAGGATGTGGGTTTGGTCGCTTGGGGGGAGGGAGGGGAGGGTGGTTGCGGGTGGTAGCGGGGACATTCTTCTTGGGTGGTGTGAATTGATAGATGGCTGATGCCGGTTGTATAAATAATAAGGAGATCTGGATTGGATTGGATTGAGGATAAATGAAATAAATAAATAAATACCTATCTACAGCGCATGCGGGGAGGTTTATATGATAAAATCCCCCCCACTTCACTCAATGCACGCCTCGGAACTCGCCTAAGCTGAATTCGCACTAGCGCCGAAATCCGCGACTGCGACGTCGAAAGATTGTTTATGGCCTGAAGCTGGCTGGGCTAGGTGACGAAGCACGAAGCACAGTCGCAACTCCACCACAACCTTCAACAACAGGCACTGATCTACTACGAGACTAAATATGTTGTGCGCAAGTAAGTGGCATTCAATTGGCGATGAGATATTGGGACGCGTCTAACCCATCTATCTATAGTTTCCGGCGAAGCGCCGCAGGACCCTGTGGTCTCGACGAAATCAGGTATGATTCCTCCACCAGTTCACCTCCCCAAGCTCAGCTATCTAACTCCTTCCCAGGCAACGTCTTCTCCCGCGCCCTCATCGAATCCCAAATCTCCACCCACGGCACCGACCCAATCACCTCCGAGCCGCTCACCGTAGACGACCTCATCCCCATCAAGACCTCCCGCATCGCCCCCCCCCGGCCTCCAACCCACACCTCAATCCCCGCCCTCCTCTCAACCTTCCAATCCGAATGGGACGCCCTCGCTCTCGACTCCTTCACCCTCCGCCAGCAACTCGTGCAGACCCGCCAGGAACTCGCAACAGCGCTCTACCACCACGACGCCGCCGTCCGCGTCGTCGCACGCCTCACCCGTGAGCGCGACGAGGCCCGCGAGGCTCTCTCAAATGTCGGAATTGCGCCCTCTGGCGCAGGCGAGGCGATGCAAATCGATAACGCGGGACTCCCGTCCGAAATCGTCGAGCGCGTTGAGGAGGCACAAGGTCGTCTGTCGAAGGGGCGCAGAAAGCGCGCTGTCCCGGCCGCATGGGCTACCCGCGCAGACGTCGCGGCGTATGAGGTCGTAGCAAAGGCCGAGGTCGGCGATGCGGCTTTCGTGGATGTGGATGCTGCGGGTGCGCAGGCGCTCGTGGGAGGCAGCGATGGAGCAGCAGTGGTGGATGTCCAGACCGGGGCGGTGGCAGAGACGCTGGCGAAGGGAGAATCAGTCACGGCTGGTGCGTGGGCTGGAGAAAAGGCCGTGCTGCTTGTTAAGGCTGGTAATGGCGGCGTGGTGAAGGTGTTTGAGGGTGCGAAGGAGGTTGGGGCTATCGCGGCGCATGCGGGCCCTGTGAATGGCGTTGCGGTACACCCGACGGGCGATGTTGTGGCGTCGGTTGGCAAGGATAAGAGTTTCGTTGTGTATGACCTTGAGAGTACGAAGGCGGTCGCGCAGGTGTATACTGAGAATGGTGAGTCCCCTAACCCTAAACTAATCAGAAATGAGACCAATGCTAACATCCACCAGAACTCACAGCCTGTGCCTTCCACCCAGACGGCCACCTCCTCGCCGTGGCCCACCAAGGCACCCTCAGCATGTACCACACCACCACCCTCACCTTTGCCGCTTCCTTCCCGCTCCCATCCCCCGCCCCTATCTCCGCCATCTCCTTCAACCAAAACGGCATCTGGGTCGCCGCCGCCACCGCGTCCGGCGTCACCGTCTTTGACCTTCGCAAGGAGGGCGCCGAGGCCGTTGTCAAGGAGTTTGAGGGAAGTGGTATTAGCGGCGTGCAGTGGGATTACTCGGGACAGTTTTTGGGATTTGTGGGCAAGGAGGGCGTTGTGGTACAGGCGTGGCTGAAGAAGGAGAAAAAATGGGAAGAGGGATTGAGGAGTGCGGTTAGGGGGAGTGCGGTGGGATGGGGAGCAAAGGGCAGGAGAGTGCTGGTTGTTGGAGGGGAGGGACTCAGTGTTTTGGGGGCAAAGGAGTGAGTGTTTACTGAGAAAGGGGTTGTGAAGAAGGTATAATTGAGGCGCTTGTACGAGTACCGAACAGACTGGACTGAAGAGGCGGCAAGGCACGGCGTAGATGCTTTTTTTCCTTTGTATACAGGCGGCTCCGGAAATGGATGGGCGGAGATGTGTAGCATACATACAGATGGATCTTGCGGAGTGAAATACAAAAGGCGTTCGTCCTCGTTTTTACTATCATCCTTCATACTGAGAATGTTGAAGTAAACACACACACCTGATGCGGAAGGGCAAGAGCCTATAGATATCAATTATCGTGAATTCTTTTCCTACCCTATACTATCTATCACTACTTTGTATTTCCCACCACCCATGCCGCCATCATCCACGCACCCATGGCTATGAATGCCTATACACAAGAGGGTTCCCAATCGCAAGTCCAAAACAACCCAAACAGGGTTCCAAAAATGCACCGCCCACCCAGCGAAACACAGACGTGACACACGCACGCCGAATTACAAAAGTCGTTACCAAGAAGAAGAAAAAGCAGCAAGAAGAAATATCATGAGTTCGAGTGTGCCGATTATCGCGGGCATTTATGATTAAAAGTAGCCGAGTTTACTGGCCGGTTTATTGTAAAGAAAGTCCGAAAACGCCGTTGAGCCGCGCTATGCAAGTATGAGAAAGGAGAAGGCGAGAAGTAAAGATCCGACGACGCTGGCGCGTGTTATTCTTGAAAACGGGAGAGTTTCAAACGCAGCATGCTCGCTGGCTCGAAAGAACGATGCAAAAAGCGAAATCGATGGACAACGCGCTTAATAGCTGAAACCGCCGTAATTCGAGTTCCGCGGCGGCGCACCGGCAAAGCTGCTGGCATAGTCGCCGTCCTGGTAGATGGTTGTGCGGCGGGGATCATCGTCGGGGAGGAGGCCCTTAACCTCCCAGTTGTTGGCTTTTGTGCCGACTGAGAACTCGAGGTCCTCGCGCGTGATGGAGTCCCAGTACTGAGTCGCGTTAGATTATGATATATGACAGAAAGAGGGAAAATTACCTTGTAGACCATCATAACGGCGAGAAGGTTGCAGATGGTGGTGAAGAAGACGCCGTCGAGGTAGTGTTGGACTTTGTGGCAGATGGTGTTGGAGACGGCATATAAGATGACCTGGCCAACGATGAGGAAGCCAGCGCCGAAGGAGAGGTCGCCGAGCGGCCAGCGATCCTGCAGGGTGTTGAGCACGAGGATGAACTGCATAACGATGTATACGGCGAGGCAGATGGCCGAGATAAGGTACAGGACCACGAAGAGGCCGATGGTCTTTGTGGGACCGAGGCCGGCCCAGCTCTTGAACGTCGCCAGCGAGACGAGAAACGTGATGACGAAGAAGGCGAAGGAGATGCTGCGCAGGAGCCAGACGGAGAGCGTGGTGCCGTCTTCATACAGCTGGAACCCGACGAAACCGTTGATGAGCAGGCACACACACAACGCCGACGCGAGGCCAGCCTGCACAGCTACAAAGTAGGAATACGGATCCGATCCTGGCGGGACCACGCCGGAGTCGATACACAGCGATATGAAGGTCAGGAGCATGTAGATGTAGAAAAACGTCGTGATTTCCTTGCGACCTATTTATAGAACATGAGCGCGCTGACACAGGAAACAGTTTGGGGAAGGGTAAACACAACGTACCGACTGCGGTGAACTTGGAGCGGACGTGGAGGACCATTATGACGGCCATGATGAGGGCGGCAATGTGGGCAAAAGAGGTGGCGGGCTGGAAGATGATGGTGTTCGCGAGTTCGACATTGCGGGCATAACAGTCGGGCTCTATCCCAACGCCCAAGTCGATGTTGCTGATGCTGCCCACGAGGGCGCACAATGGTATGGGCGCATTGCGGCAGATCGTATCGAAGTCTCCAAAGCCCATCCTGCAAGCGGCTACAGGTGCTGATAGATGTCGAGGAGAGAGATGATGCTGCGCCTGGAGCGAGGGGTTGCGGCGCGGCGAGAAGGGTCCACGATGTCTCTGGTGGGCGATATCTTCAGGGGGATTTGTAGGTTCGTGTGCGTAGAGAGACGACTAGCAAATCCACTACTCCATACGACTGCTATAGTATGAGCGGATGGGTGCAAATGAACGAGCGTGGTGTTGTTGGGACGTATAAAAGTTCCGTTGTGTATGTACAGATTTGGTATGTATGGAGGTTATTTGCTCGTATAGCTGAGCCTTGGCAGGCCCCGTTGGCAGCGAAACGGAGCCCCAGGTCCCCTGAAAAGTCACATGACAAGATATTTGTGCCTGTCCAAATCTCCAAGTCATGTGATTTGCATTAGTGTGTTGAATTGAGCACCGTACAAATATGTCAACGACTACCCCGCCAAATATTTCCAGCCTTCTATCATTTCACAGCCTCGTCGTCGCTCATCCATACTCATGCACATGCTCATACTCCCTTCTTCTGTAGATTCGAATTATTACGAGCCGGTTTCCAACTTGAGGCTTCCGAGGTGGACATGCAAGACGAGGGGAAAGCTGAAGATAACAAATCCGGTAGCAGATATTGTCAAAGCATTGAACTCTGTGACACCATTTAATCCAATCCACTGGCATCAACGATGACACCACAGATGATGCGAAATGCTGCAAAATGCTGCAGGCTACGCAACCATGACAAAAAGGCGGTCTGAACTGCCGTCAACAGGCAGTACACAACAGATTTACAGATTTATATTGCCCCAGAGGCGATCTCTATCGAACGGAGAGTGGTGATTCGGAGGTGGTGGAGTACACTCGGAGCTTGCCACATACATGTATCAATTTTCTATAGCTCAGAGGTAAGATCCTAGCGGAAAGAGACCAAAGAAGCAGGCTACAGCTGAGGAGATTGTTTAGTCAAATGGGCCTTATCGTGGTAAAACATTCACATCTGCATTCAACCGGCGGGGATGAGTTGTTGCGGCATGCATCAAGACAGCTGTGCATAGGGTAACATCTGTGGTCTGGCGGGAGGCTTCACCGACGTCAAACGCTTTCAGGCAAACAACCAGAAATCGATTGTGCCTTCTCGAATCGGAGAGGTTTCTTTTCCTTGGTTTGGCTTGTGCGGATGAGATGACCCGTGAGAAACGCCTGGACTATCACCTTCCTGGCTCCTGCCTAGATTTGCATTTTAGTCCGCAAACTTGTTGCGTCCATGAAATGCGGCAACCTGACTGTCGAATATGGCAAGTGTCCCATTGGGCGATTCCATCAACGTGAATATTGCAGCGCACGACAAGCATCGAGACACCACAATATTACCACTGTACATGACATGCAGATATTGACGGCCCTGCGCCTGATGTTGGTTGACCAGCTAAAATCTCTACCGTAGTGCTCTTGTCACCACAATAAAATGGTGAGACGACTGACCGACCGGCCGACCAACTAAGCCAAGGGTCGTCACTCGGGCCTGCTACCTGCCTCGCCCCAAAGGCTTGGACTAGTGATGATCCATTTTTATCACACAGCAAGCATGGTCAGTCAGGCCGGCTTTCGTGGGCCGCGTCTCGATATTGGCCTGAGATTAGCTGATTGAGAGGATCTTTGGATCTTCCATCTCCCAGCAAATTAAAACAGGTCTTGCGCGCAATGTCCAGATATCTCATCCGCATTTTCTCCAGTGCAGATCACACCATCATCGGGCTCAGTTCTCTCCGGCATGCAAAGTACTACGTGATGAATCGGAGTCCCAGCTTTCGCAGCCCGGGCAACGAGGCGAGTCGACCAAGTACCCGCCGTGCCACAGGATAGGGTCGTGCCCAATAAGCAAACACCCAGCCTTGCACCGTTTAACCAATACGAGGCAATTACTTGGATTGGAGACTGAATACGGCACCGTCACTAATCGATGGATCAAAAGCTGACCATGGTGCATGCGGCTGTGGAATGTGGAATGGTGGAGTGAGTGACCCAACCCCCAAATGTTTAGCACTGTGCTAGCACATTACAAAAACTGGAGTTTTCGGCTTTCGGGGATGCAATGGTGCCACAGAATTTGGTTGTTCAGAGGTTACGTTTGGCGCTGTCCATCCCACAAAATGCCAACAGGAAGCCGGCACAAAAGGGTTAGAGGACGAATCATTCACTTAGTTCTGACGCCACGCTATTTGGTTTGTGTCCAGAATGCTCACCTTTTACCGCATTCGCATTACAATGGAGCGAAAGCCTCTTCACTTGCCGGCTGGACCGTCAATAGCGTACCTACACCCTGTGCGTGTCTCGCTCTTGTACGTGGCGGCATCAATGCTCCTGCCTGTCTGCTCCGTACCACCGTCGCAGCATTGGTAATTCGTGGAGATCGGGCTCGAGTTGTTTCTGATTGGTTATGGCATCGTTCGGGGGTGTCCATCAACAGTCGCATGAAGCCGTATACTCACCTTGAAAATGGCCGAAGTGACAGCCTTTGAACGTGCCCCCCTGTCTCTTCATACGTGGAGGCAGGATCTCGCTGGGGGAGTTGGTTTCGCCGGAAGCAAACGAGACGCGCATCAATAAATGGCTCTGGTGAATGTGAATCGTGACTTGTTCACAGACTGGGTTCATGTGCAATGTTCCCGGAGCAGGCCGTCACCAACCCGAGACACCCTTGGAGTTCTCCGATACCAAAGGGAGCTGGTTGCCTGGTGACAACTGTATGATGCCTTCTTTGCCTTGCATGGACATTATGTGCGTGGTTCACCTTCCTCCCGGTCTTAGGCGTCCTCCTTTTTCCAGGCTTTGATCCTCGGCCCCATCGCCATTGGAGGCGTCCAGTGAGAATGTGTATTTGGGGATTACGCATATACATTTTCAAGAGAGTGTGGGATGGCTGGGGGGGCAAGCCAAGACCACCAAACCAACACAGCCACGCTAATTTACTGCTTTACAGCACAATGGAACCACTGTTTCGACGATTATTGCGCTAGGCGACCACACTACTCAGACTACGAGAGCAAAATGCTACCACAATACAGTACGGTGCTTCGGCAGGATCAAACATTTCGGAGGTTGCTGATTCAGACCAGTGTACCCTGGGTTGCGGGCCAGCTTTTTGCGGAACCTCGTTCATCCTTCCCTCACCTTCCCTGTGGAGTTATATTATTGGAGCAACATGGAGCCACACCAAGTAATGGTATGCGTACAGCTGGTCATTCCGTGTTCCGCGCCCACATCTCGAACTTTTTTTGTTGTGTGCGCGTTTGCAATTTGTTCACAACCGCCATCGCCATCGCGCTGTCCTTGGTAAGTGCTGGTAAGTGCGGCAAGTGCGCCCAGCCCCACCAAAACTATCCATAGAGCGCTGACTTTAAGGGAAAGCTCAAGCGGCACTAAGCACAAATAGTGAACGGCTGTACCGTATTGTGCCGTACAAAATCACAGAAGGAAAAAACCGTACTCGTACTGTCGTCCGAGCCGCCGCGTGTACTGGTTGGTGTACTACTCGCTCCTTCTCCGCCACTGGCATGTACCACTACTGATCTTAGAGGGGGGCAAGGAAAAACCGCGCCTTCCGTGAACTAGAGTCCATCACTTTCCGGTTCTTCCTCTGGGATGATCAGGATGATTGAGGCACTTGTAGAGTAATCCCACCCCCTTTCAATCACAAGCCGGAGGTCTGCAGGGGCGCGAGTAAGCCTCCTCTCCTCGGACAGACCAGGAGCCGTGCTTCGCACAGGCAGGTGAGGGACGGACTTTTCCAACGCCAAACGGACCCATCGAAGCTCATTATTGCCCATCCCGCGCCCGTTTCAGGGAAGAAGCCTTGTTGGCTCACCGCAGTTCATTTGGAGCCTTGATATGTCATGGTGTCGCAGACACTCAAATGTCGGCCGGGAAAGTTTATTGCATATGATCTCACTCACATGCCTGCTACCTTGCCTCGCCTTGCCTTGCCACTTCACTCGATCCGCCGTGCGTGCCAGAGTCAGGTTGAGTCGGATGCCTTGGCTTGGAATGGATTCATGAAGTATGATCATCTTATGTACGTACGCAGCCTTCCAGCCGCAGCCAAGGCTAGCCAGCCACCAAACCCGATTGTGACGAGAAAGGATGCGTCTCGCCCGCCACACAAAGATGGGGCAACTTATCCTGTGTTCCGTACGTACATTGTACAGTACAGTTGCAGTTCTGCGCGGCAGGGAAGGGTCCAGGAGGTCATGGACTACGAAGGTATATCGGCCGGAGCCTGATGGTGATCTGGCGCGGCCAGTGACATCAGCCAAAGAGTGAGGAGAAACATATGGAGTCGCGTAATGATGTTGTCTGGGCTAAAAGCATGGAGCCATACAGCTGTGCATGGCTCTGTATGGCTTGGGACGGAGGAGGATGCAGGGGGTTTCCATTGCACGCGGGGTTTTTTATTGAACGACTCCGTGCTCCTGGTCTTGAAAGCGCAAGAGATCAGCCTCCACTTTCCTCCTTTCCATGACCGATACGATACCCCCATGTACGAAAGGACGGAGCGTACGGAAAGTGTGGACAACTACGAGTATCGCCCCATACTATCCAAGACGACGCTAGGAGGTCAGGCTCTCGCAAGAATGGTCGCAAAAAGGAGATCACGAAGGTACTCCGTACACTTTGTGAAGGGAATTCTGAGAAGCGATGGAACCCTGGGAATTAATGACAGAAAAAGAGAACAATTAGCCCCCCATTCGTGACCAGGAATAGATAGCAATTGGCTGTCTCTGGTGGGTGGTTTGACTCTCTACTTCGGACCAAGAACCAACCAACTTCCCCCACCACCACCACTACCAGGCTATCCCTTGTTCAGACTCTCACACCACCAGTGACCAGACACCGACCAACCAGCGGAGAATGGAGAGAACGGAGAGAATGGACCAACGAGATGAAGAGAGGCTTTCTTTGGAGCTTGTTCAGTCACCCCCTCCAGCCACGACTCCACCGGCCGGCCGCGGTGCATCACAGTATTACCACCACCATCAATCACTCTTTGCCTTGCAAAAGCTGCAAAGGATGTATCTGCTATGGATATGTTACGGGGTACTCTTCCACCCTGTACTGGTACAGGACCAGTTTAGAGCAGGCACTGCCCCATGCCAGTCTGTGTCTCCATACTGTTCAGTACCCTGTACATTTTGAACGAGTATCCAAACCGATTTTTGTGGAGTGCCTGCAGAAGTTAGCACCTTCGAACCAAGCGCGGCTTGTGGCCTTTGTCTTTTTGTCACCGGGGGGATACAGGAGGAGACGAGAAGACGCGGCCATATTCCTGAGTGCTAGGTAAGTTGCTAATTGCAGGACAGTACTACAGCGTTTGCATCTCCATAAGCAGTACATTTCCTTTATGGTATTAATAGGTTTAGTAATTTATATAGTATTATTATCATTTTTTGACGTGAATTCCGAGAACATTCTGGGTGATTGTTGCCGCGCCACGGTGCTGGCGTATCTATCCATTATTATCACTTCCGCATCCAGCTTCATCCAGCTCCTCCAGCTCAAACCTGGCCGTCTTCCTACCTTTTTCTTAACGCATACATGGCATACATGGCATAGATATACATGTCGTACATAGCATAGAGACCATTCATATCATAGCATAGCATACATTACATATCTCGATGTCCCTTTTATGGATTTAAATCCCACGTCTTTCAGATCAGCAGCCACCACCCCTTGGAGGTCTAACTCTTACATTTAAATTGTATGTACCCTTGTACTTATAGCCACTTACTCTTGGTTACCACAGTTTCCTCAACGCGCCTGTTGGCTTTGTACTGAATTGGACTTTGTATTGTACTATTTCATAGCTTCCTGGCTAACTGAGGAATTATTTACTAGGTTTACTGGGTTTGCTGGTTACTGGGTTATTAAGAGAGAGAGAGAGAGAGAGTGTGTGTGTACTGTACTGTCTGTACTTTTCTTAAAAAGTCCCATAGATAACCGAACTGTTTGGACCTCAGAAACTCATATGTTCACTTATCCATCCACTCTATCCTCCAAACAGACAAGCCACCCCCCAACCAACAACACCCAACTTCAACGCCCGCCCCCCCACCTCAACTTCATTCTCCACCTACAATAAGAATTCTGGTTTCTGGTTTCCCTATATTATCGTCTGTCCTTCTCGAATAGCCTATTTACTTCGACCAATTCCACCGCCCATTAACAACCAGATCTCACTTGTCCCCCCGCGACTTCTCTCACAAGCAACACTCTTCACACCCCAGTCAGTCTATGGCATCTTCACCAGCTTAAGTCTGCACCAGATGGGACTTCTCGCCAGGATTTATTGCCGTTGAATCATATGGGGCTGGCTACCTGCAATCTATCATTCAACTGAGCAAAGCAGCTTCAACCCAGCTCTCCCTCTGGATTAGAAGAACGCTTCGCCAGACAAACGAACAGCCTCCATGCATCAAGCTTCAGCATCCTCGACTGGCCTCGATTTCCTTCCGCCGTCACGAAACCTCTACAACTCACACTACCCCTCAACATACACACAGACTGGCTGGCCACGATCTCTCCTCCCTCCCACGAACGCCCCCGTCCATCGCTACGCTACCCCCGACTCAACCTGTCGATCAACTGGCTTAGGTCCGTCTGTTGCAGACCGTGAACGTTGGCTACAGTACGCATCAAACATACCAGCCATCTCGACACGCGGCAGGCTGCCCACCCCGCCTGCCGACGACATGAGTGTGCACCAGCCGCAACAGAGCACTACCAACGGGGTTCGACAGGGCATTACCTTCCCTTCGATAGCATCATACCAGACATCAGCTTCCTCACAGGCCTACCCATACAACTTCGCATCTCGGGCGGCGGAAACACTCAGGCTGGGAAGCACGGCCAACTCGGCGTCTCAACTGTATGATGACCGGTCACATAATGGGGCCACAAATGGGGTTGAAGAGAGAGTACAGGAGGTTGTTCCTCGCAAGGAATCGATCCACTCGAGCGTGCAAGCAACTCCACCTGTGAATGGAAGCAGTATTGGAGAGCTGGCAGCACAGGTATGGAACAACCACCACTGCGGAAGATAGACGTACTAATAGCGTTATAGTTGACCTGCCTCTTCTGGTTTGAGACCACCGAGACTCTTCGAAAGGCCGAGAACTGGACGCCAAGCTCTTCACCAGTCGAAAGGATAGCTCCGGATGCCATTCCCACAGCGACGTTCAGAAAATGGGTCCTCACGATATTATCGACTACACAGGTTACACCGAATGTCATCCTTCTGGCACTCATGTTCATATATCGACTCAAGACGCTCAACCCAACCGTGAAAGGCAAGGCAGGCAGCGAATACAGGCTCTTGACCGTGGCGTTGATGCTGGGGAATAAATGTAAGTTCACACAGGTCGCTAGAAGTAGACCGAACTAACAGTCTACCAGTCCTCGACGATAACACGTATACGAACAAGACATGGGCTGAGGTGTCTGGGATTTCGGTGGTTGAAATCCATGTGATGGAGGTCGAGTTTCTCGGCAGCATGCGATACAGCCTGCTAGCCTCCAAGGAGCAATGGGCGGAGTGGCAGATAAAGCTGGGCAAGTTTGGGGATTACTTTGAACGGGCGTCAAAGCTGCCACTGCCACTGCCGTCGCCGGTCAGCAATACGTTCCCATCGACCAAGCTGCCCGCGCCAACACGAGTACAATCGCACTCTCCTATTTCATCTACACATCTATCAAACTCGTCATTCGAGTTGAACCAGCAATGGCCATCTCAATACACCTCGTCGCAACCACTTCCCCAACCACCACAGGCCACGAAGAAGCGACCCTTTGACGACTTGTGGGTTGAGCCCCCATCCAAGAGGCCTGCGACTGTTGCTGCCGCCCACATTCCTGCCGTCATGGTCCCGAATTCACAGGTCGCTGTCCCACGTCAGCAGGCACCAAGGTTGCCAGTGCCGCAGTTATCGATTTCGACAAGCTCCGGTGCCGGTTACCCGACATTCGCACAAACGCTTCCTCCTTTGCCTCCATTGAATGGACGTGCAATGGCGCAAGTATTTCCTGCGACTCCAAGCTGGGCTCCTACCCCTCAGATAAGTGTCCCTTCTACGGGCATGCCACCACAGGCTCAGCAGGCCTACAGCCTGCCTGGCTCAAATCACGGCACTCCCTCAAGGCGACACAGCCCTCGGTCGATCGGTGTGCATTCGATGAACTCGTCGCCCATCTCTGGCATCTTCCCCGCCGCTGTCCACGACCTCAACTCTCCTTCAATCTTCCTCCAGCAGCGAAACTCACCATACAAGCCGATTCGACTTCCGAATACGCTTCTGTACCCACCACCCCAGTCCAGCTATCAGCATTTCCAACCGGGCATCGATCAGATGCACTATCAGCCTTTGGGCAAGCGAAATGACTACCGTTCGGGGGTGGTGCCGGAATACGCTGCTAATCCGATTTACCAACACTATCCTTCACTTCCTCAGCCGACCTTCCATCCGTTGGCCTGATTCATTCTCTCCGTGCTGAACTCGCTCAAGCGAGTCAGACAAATTGGTTTTTCGACGAAAACAAAAGTCGAATAGAATACAACCTTTCATTATAAGATTATAATACACTGCAGACCTGACGACGCGTCAGTGTCTGTTCGTCTAGTGCAACAGCACAACTGCGACAGGCGAACTTTGTGCATTTTCAGCATGGCCCGGTGATAGCATTGCGTCGGAGTTCTTTTTTTTGTTGTTTTTAACTTGGGTGGGCGGGAAGTAAGGCGTGCAGAGCATTGCAATTCGGTTTCTGCTCCGGAGATAGGCGGATAAAACGCCGAGTCGCGGGAGGCGGCGTTTATACACAGCGGTGTGAAGGGATGGATGTGGGATAGGCTGATTAGCTGGGCATTGTGACCTGGCGTTGGGCAGAAATACCCAACTGGCACTGCGATGGATTCGGCCTGATGAGGCCATCATAGATATAGACTGTAGTGCAGGTGGAATATAGGTGCCCCAACGGCTGCCACCGCAAACCTTGGATGTGAACGTGATATTTGTGAATTGCGTGAAACATTGGAGCCTCGCCTTTATAACAGAAGCTCTGAACGATGCGAATTTATCCTTGGCAAAAATATTTTAGTAGACGAATACAAAAATATTAAATATTTGTAATATGATCATTTCACAATATTCTTGAACTTGTAAAGTAATATAATGATCTTTTTATACATTTAGTTGAAGATCAAAGACTGGCTATAGACTTAATGCATCCCGGCTCGACCGAAGAACTGGAGGGTTTCTAGATAGAACGTCCCTATAAATGTACAAAATACAGAAATCCACCTTTTAGCAAATGCCCATGCCGATTTAACTCCAGAAGCCTCTGAAACGCTCAGATAGGTCGCGCTCATGAAACGTCATAAATGCCCTTCTGGCATGCAGTATCAATACAAATCCAACACTCCATCCTATTTTTCAGTCCACACTATCTCCATCCTCCTCGTCCTCCCCTGGCTTCTGTGCCTGGCCAAGACCCATCTTCATCCCTCCGAATGTTCGCTGCGCGCCGAAACCGCTGAAGTGCTGTACCAGTCCTGGCCGCGGTGTCTCCATCTCATCGCTGCTCGTATCATAATCATCGTCGTCATCGTCCTTGCCAATTCTGTTCCGACTCAGGTTCTCCATCCGCATATTATGCCCATCAGTGGGCTCCTCCTGATAACTACCCGGGTCTCTGCCCAACACTCTGTCAGCTTTGCTAGGGCTGCGCCGACCCGAAGATGTTGTCGGAGAGGGCGCGTTGAGGTAGTGCCTCGTGATCTGCACCGGCTCTGGCTCCCCCTCCCACCCCCCAGTCGCCGTTCCCCATCCGGCATTCCGTTCCCGCGCTAACTGCTCGTCACGCTCCTTGCGCATATATTCTCGCATCGCAATCCACTTCGGAGATGGTTCCCAGCTCCAGCCATCACCGACGCTGTTGCAGATTGGTACGAACCAGAACAATTTCCTTGGCCCGAACAAAACATACAAGTTGCGCCGCCAGCCGAGGTCAAAGGCGTTGGGGAGCTTTTCTGAGTCTTGCTCATCGAGGTATTCTTGATACCTATCTCGAGCCCGCTGACGCTCGAGGTCTTCATATGTCCTATACCGGGGTTCCGCAGGAGGCGTGGCGCCCTCTTCCGGCCGCGTCACGCCCGGTAGGGCGTTGGTGTGTATATCGCGCAGCTGCTGTCCGTAGCTCGGTGGCTCGTGGGAGCGGTGTTGTGCAATGTGTTGGTGCTGCATCGCGCGCCGAACGGGTGACAGATACCTGGTCTTTTCAAGGCACTCAATGGTGGTTTGCCCGCGACTCGCGAGCATGATGTGCCAGCCAGTGAAGAATGCAAGAACAAGCCCAATCATTCCTGAAATAACAGCAAGCATCATGTAATTTATGGGGGTTAAGTTATCCTCGTACTGCCCATCACGCAAAATCTCGGTCCACAACCAGGTTGCGCTCACTCCAAAGCAGACGAAGCAGAAGATTGTCGTGTAGGAGAGGAAAAGCAAGAAGGCCTTGTAGTTCCGTAGCCCAACGCAAGTTGCTAGCCAGGGACAGTGGTGGTCCATCTTGAGTACGCAGCGGTTGCAAGTCGAGCAGTGATGGGCGCGGTCGGGCTTGCGTGCCTGACATTTCTTACAGAAACGGAGCTCTCCCGTTGATTTGACAGTGAACGACGTGGCGGCAGGGGCTGCCTGGGTGGGAAGTGAGGAATAGCCATTATGGAGATCGGTAGTCGATCCCGGTGAAGTGAAGACGGCGGTGGTATAGGACCAGTTGAGAAGTATGTAGAGGGCGATACCGAGAAATGAGGTTCCCGACCCTGCAGAGCGTCAGCAATTAAACCCTTTGTAGTTGAGGGTCCAAAGAACTAACCTATCCAGGCACTCTGGGAGGGATTGAAACCTATCGTGGCCTCAACCCACACTGCCCAGGTGGTAATGCTGTACACAAAGGCTAAAGGAAAGTAGGTGAAGGTCAAGCAGCAATATCGCTCGTACTTCCGGATCAGTTTGCGAACGCCCGCCATGTTTAAGAGAGATAGTGGGCTCGTGGGGGGTGGTGCTGAGATTTGGTCCATCACATCTTGTTACCACAAGGACTACCGCACGGCATAATGGGGGTATTTGAAGGAAGGTTTGTTGATTGGGGGCACGAGTGCGTGCTCGTGGACATGAGACGGGGAGTTGAGGCGGCAGCCACGACGTACAGTAAGCTTCAGGAGGCGCAGCCTTACCCTGACTGACCTCGGTGGATCGTTCTTCCCGAACCCCCGACGCCCACTGGCGACGAGGCTACCATATCACGATTTCAACACTGACGACGACAATGATAGACAATGATGGACAATGATTAACGACTCTTTTGCTATACACCCTGAGAGTTGCAGGCTTTCCCACGTTAGTGATTGATGAGAAAACGCCTTTCCATCTCCCCTGATTGATGGCAGGGCCTCTTGTTGTGCCTCTTGTGGACTGAGCCGTTGAACACCAAACTGAGTAGTTCCAACTTTGAGCTTCCTCCTGATGTCTTGTCGCCGTTGAAATCCCGTCATGAGGTTAATGTTATATCAGTGTTATATCAGTGTCTGTTCACACACACATCTTGGCCCATCCTATGTCTTTGGGAGGCTATATATTATATTATTTTCACGCAGCTGTTAACACCCTGAACTCCTTTTATACTCTGAACTTCTTTTATACTCTGAACTTCTTTCATACTCTAAACTTCCTTCATACCCCAAACCTCTTTTAACCAACACGACCAAGAGTAAACGGCTCTGGCACTTTGGATCCACGGTTGATGTACTGCACAGCAAATGAATTCAAGGTGCAACGAGCGCCGCCCCTTAGGCGCTGACTGATATTAAGCAACGCCTGTGGTAAGCCCGAGGCAAGAGAGACAGGAAAGCTTGACACTGAATTCATTTAGGCTTACGACAATTTCTTTGTCCTGGTTGGCCTATTATCCCATGTGAATTTGTGCCACAGACAGGCGAATGTTGTCGCGCTTACTTACAACCTGTTTGGCCTCACTTACTCCAAGCATCTTCCTTGTCAAAACACATCACCTACAAGCTGTTTGTGGCTTCACCTTCTACACCCTCTTCACCACATCTTCTTCACCCTCTACATCTTCTACATCTTCTTCAGACTTCCCTTCTTCTCGACATATCCCTTTTTACGTTGTCACGATATTGGTCTTCTGCACCGCACCCAACCTCTATATATTACCACAACTGCCCCAACCATCTTTCTTGTCACAATATTCTGCACCATACTCATCCTCCCTCTACACCACCCACCACCACAACTGCCCCGATTACTTCTGCTATGGCGACTTCTGCACAAACAGAGGTCTGCACGACATGTGACCAGGAATTTGACGATTGGCAAGCCTATATCAGACACATGATCGTGAGCGGTAATCATCCACACGCTTGTGCCACTTGTGGCCAGGAATTTCAGTCTGAGGAGGGCAAGCAGACCCATCAACGCCAGGTTTGGACCTCACCCAGCTCCTCTATTACCATACTAACAGCTTCAGGCGCATCCACCCGATGAGAGTCTGATCTGCAAAGGATGCTACAAGGAATTCACTCGATGTGGCAGTTTGGTACAGCACGTTGAGATCGATGGATGCCCGGTGTTTCGCAAACTGGCCTTCGAAAAGATCCGCGATGCCAATGATGATTATTATAAGAAGATGGGCTTACCAAAGAAGCGGAATACCGCCACGACCACTGATGTTATTGAAAAAACCCACACCTCCCATGCGAGTTGTGTTCCACCAGAAGCCCCCAAAACTTCTTCATCCCCTGCAAAACGAGTTCAACCTGAAGTTGGCGAAGTTTCCGCCCCCCCTGCACGTTATGTTACGCCGAGGGACATCATGACCGATTTCGAAACCCCAAGCAAAGAGGCCGAGTACGAAGCTCTGGAGGGAACTTTCCCGGCTTTGAAGATTCAAGAGCGTGGGGTGGGCTCGACGGATAGCGTTGCCACCCCTATGAGGCCTACGGGCGTGAATTCTCCCACGAAAAGCAAAGCCGAAGACGATTTGATAGAGATGTCACCGAATAGAAATGTTCCCAAGCGCGCCTGGTCCAGCCTCGCCGGACTGAAACCATTCAACATTGCAGCCGGAAGTGCCGAGAAAGACAGCGTGCGAAAAGAAAATATCCCATGGGAGAAGGAAGCACCAAAGATTTCTCCATCACCAGCCCGCCCTTCCAAGTTTTCAGGCACTGTTTCTGATCACTCCAGCGAATCAAAAATGCCATCCAACCTCCGATCTCCGATGCTTGCACATGCCGGACCTGACCTTGGCGCTCCATCAATGCCCTTGAATGTTCTACAGCCTCCTGTTCAAGAACTCAAGCTGGGCGAGCTACAAGCTAGCGCATCGACCTCCGAGCCAGCTCCTAAATATTACCACCAGTACGATCCGGACCGACCCGGTTTCAATTTGGAAGAGTATAGGAACATCTATAGCAAAAAGTACAGGTGTGCTTTCGCTGGGTGCTCGTAAGTAGCCACATTGCCACCTACTACTTCTTAAATACTAATACCTATGTCTAGAAAGCTCCTCAACTCAAGTCAAGCGCTCTATATGCACATGAAATCGAACGCACACCTCACCGACCTCCTCTCGTGCCCGTCCTGTTTTAAACAATTCCACAGTTCGTCCGCAATAACGCAGCACTTTGAATCCCAGACCAACCGCTGCAACGCCCGAAACGATAGCCGCTTCAGTCAGATGATGGACCAGGTTGCCGCGGGCATGATCGATACAGCGGGAACTCATGACGACAGAAGCCATAGATACTATTCTGCTCAGATCGTGCCGAAGCTTCAGCTTGACACGGTCCACGAGGCTAAAGAAGAGGTTGCTGTCAATGCTGTTCACGATCCTGGGTATCGGATAGCCAAAACCCGAGAGCGCGAACAGAAGCTGAAGGAAGAGAGAGCTCGGATCGAAGCAGAGAAGAATGAAGAGTGGGATCAGTGAGCGGGAGACGTCGTCTGTGCCATGAAACAGGACTTACGCTGCTGGTATGCCAGAAACTTGATCTTGTCGTGCTGGTTTTGCCTCCTGATTTGAGGGCGACCGTCTGGAGACTATTATGGGTTGGTTGTCACGAAGCGTGCGTTTGTTGTTGTTCGCTCAGTCCGGGCGCCTGATATTGCACTCTGATGCCAGTATCTGCCTCTGTGATTGCCGAAGTTGGTGCTTCTTGACTGGGCCATCGTGGTTTCGCGCCTATGCTGATTTTGCTTACTCTATGCTCCCGAGATTGCTTCTTCATGTTATGGAGGCCGTTGGACTTGATTTTCGAAAGCTGAGATGATGCTACAGGGGGGATATTAAGAGGTGGATTACCCTAAAGTATGTACATGAGCATCAATGGAACGTACTTACCTCAAAAGTAATTTTTGCTGTAAATTAAAACTTGTGGTGACCTGAATCAACTTTTCCGTGATGGGTAGGACGGGTCGATGCTTTGCAATTACACTGATTTATTCAAGCCTCGCCCCCTCATAGAATATTATTATCACGAAATCACAGGTACTACATCAATTAACAAACAACACCGGATGTCTATACCAATCTTGTATTGTGGTATCTTTCGTCGAGTTCATGTATCATCAAATTCATAGCAGATAGGCCGGTGAAACTAATAAGCCGGGCCAGCGTCACGCCCTTCATCACGTATGTGGCGAAGCTGTGGCTCGTAATCTTTCTCCACCCACTCCCAAAACGTTCTCCAGGTCTGGTGTTGACCAGTTGCTATTCCCATGTTCGAAGACGCCGCTGGAATAGCATTGTGCAACAGAAGACTAACGCGTAGAACCCCTTTGCGCGCCTCGTCTTGCTTCTCAATCTCCTGCTTCACAGCATTGTCCTTCAACTTGGTGGAAAGGATCGTTCGGAAGCATTCTGCAATCGAGTCGAGCCTCCTGGCAGTCTCCTCCGAATCCAATACAACCAGCTTAGTAAGCATCAAGTTGCATAGAGAGCGGATGTCATGCTCGTCGTTTAATCCGGCCATGACCCTGTCATAAAAGTCCAGGATATTGATGCGCGAGAAAGAAGTCTCCATAAGCGCATAGAGAGTCTCGTATGCGCTTTTGCGGACTTCCAGGCCGTCGTCAACCTTGTGCTTGAAGGGGCCCATCATGACCTCTCGAATCAGCTCTGGTTGTATGACGGAGGCATTCATAACTAGCGGCATCAATTGTCCTAGGCGTGGAAGAAGTATATCCGACTTGTTATGCGCAGCAGAATTGAGGGTTGTCAAAGCTAGTCTCCTGTTCTCGAGTTCCGTATCGTTGAGCATTGTCGTAAGCATGTCAATCAGCGAGTGCTTCAAGATGGCGTCGAAAGTTTCGTCGCTATCTGGTAAGGTGTAACGGATGGCCTGGATACCCATGGCTCGGATGGATGGAGAAGGGTCTTGAAGGTAGGCCTACTGAGGGTTAGCGGGGGAACTATGGGTTGAGGACTTGAACATACCTGCAGCTTTGGCATGTACAACTTCGGGTCGAGAATGGCCAATCTTCCAATGCACTCGGCGCCAACTGCTTTGTTATCCTCTACCTGGGAGGCGAGAGTTAATCTATCCCAAATGGCCTTTGACTGAGAACCAATATCCATAGAATTGCTACCGGCCTCTAGCAAAATTTCCTTGATAGAATGGAGTAAAAGATACTGCGTATTACCACCTTCGTCCATCTTGCTAAGGATGGCAGGCAAATACAACGCCGTATTTCCAGCCCCAGCACGTCCTAGGGCGACCGCCGCAGCCAGCGGAAGTTTTGTGTATTCAGATGTGAAATGAGACATGAAAGTTTCGGGTTTCAACGGCGAATTTCCCCCCATACGAAGAGTTGCCTCGCCCAAGACAGACAGCGCCAGGCTCTTTCGAGTATCGTCAGAGCTTCCATCAAGTTCTTGGATGAACATATCTATAGTGACGCCGACAGATGGGCCTCCATAAACGAGAAGTGTGCCGATAACTTTGCCAACAACGGTTGGATCTCCATTTATGCTGACTTCTTGGAGGAGGCCGCTCATCAGAGGCTGACCGGAGCCCTTGCCGGCAATGTTCTTGACCAGTACGAGCAAGGCATCGAGGACGGCTCCTCCCAGAGGCGTCATCAGAAGGTCACAAAGAGCCTTGTTCAAGCCAGGAGACACGACAGTCTTGGCATCATCCTCAACCAAGTAGGCAGTGACAAGCAGAGCAGGACCCAATAGGTGGAGGTCGTTCGTGTTCAGCAGAGGCAAAAGAGATGCGACCAGGTCATTTATGGTGGTATGGTCCATGCTATTTCTCGCCGCCGGCGTGACAATCAGGTTTTTGAGGGCAGCCAAGCTTGCGCCGCGAAGAGAACGGTCAGCCTTTCGAAGCTGGGCTGCTAGCTCCAAGGATACCTCTCGGACCCAATCCGGCTTCAACTGATCCTTGCCAGTGCTCAAGGCAGAAACAGTGTCGATAGCACGCACTGATGCAATCCTGGTAGTCTCGTTCTTCAACCTATCCTTTAGCAGCTGTAACGCCTCATTCCTATCATCTAAGGAGATCAACTTGGCCCCCTCGCCACTGGTAGTGCGCGCGAGTAAGATACCGAGAGCGTGGATAGCGCGAGATCGAACCTCCAAGTCGGCATCGTTGGAAGAAACGCGGTTTATGATAACATCATAGAGATTCTGTATATCGGTTTGATGTTTGGCTCCGTCCATGCGCGATCGAGGTGGCGTCAAAGCCTTTACGAGCTGCTCAACTGTCACAATGGCTTCTGCTGAAGTCTTGTAGTATCGATCCTTGACAGCAGACACCACTCCTGGAACGATCTTTGGGAGGAAAGGCTGAAGGACGCTAGAAGAGTGTGTCTCGCAAAGGTCGCTTATGAGTTTGAGAGCAGAGACGCGCAGTGTGCTGACTGTTGCCGAAGCAGAGCCAGTACTGATTACGCCAGAAGATGGCGCGGAAGAAGCACCCGTGCCCTTGATGGCATCAACTACAGGGTCGACTAGTTGAGAAAAGTACTCTGAAAGGCCGCCATGCTGGACGGACACGAGGTTTGCGAGAAGATTGATGACGGCTTGCTTTGTGGGAATAGAAGTGCCCTTGAGTTGCTTCGCCACTGCCTTGACTAGAGTTGGGCTGAGCCTGGACAGGTCTGCTCTCGGCCCCGATGGAGGGAGAGGTTCGATGACGGGGGAAGTAAGTCCAGCTGACATTGTAATCAGAGGTTTGGTATCAAAGGTTATCGAGCTGTCTCGTCTACGCTTCCGGCTCGTCGGCTGGGACATGTAGTCCAAATTCCCTTCGTTGGCATGCAGAGCAGCCGTGCCTTCTCCGGTCTTTCGAATAAGCAGAGCCATGGCCGAAATGACCTCCAGTCGAACATTCTGTTCCCTCTCATTAAACCGACCAACCAGCACGGGTGCAACTTGCGAGTACAATGTCCCATCTTCGAGAAGGTCTCCACTAGCTCTCGTTCCGATCAGAGTGTATAGGACCTTGGAGGCGCATCGCCGCACTTTCCAGCTTGCATCGTCATCGTCGTCGTCAAATCCGGCCTCATCATCTTCGAAATCGTCGTCGTCGCCAATGCTATCATCGTCATCATTGGACTGAGTTCCGCCCATCTCCTCATCATCCTCATCGTCATCGACATAATTGGGGTCGTATTTGAGGAAGCGGATGGCGGAAGAAATTATCTCCTCAGTGTACAATCGCATCTCGTTGCCACAAGAGGAGATGAACGCCTCAAGAGCCACAAGCGCGGCCTCCCTCACATCGTCGACTTCTGGGTTTGGCTCTCCATCGTCAGCTGCATCCTGGTTATCGAGCTCTTGCTGGCTCAGCGCAGACAGGACGAATGGAGCAATGCCCTTCAGGTAAGGGCCGAAGCGCAGGGGAATTGACCGAGCCATCGAGCCGAGAATGGTGATGTACAGTCGTCGCTGGATGTGAGATATGCGCTCATTGCTGAAGCTTAAAACGAGATGTTGAATAAAGGCGCTGAGAGAGTTGTCCGAAAGGTAAACCGCCAGAATAGAAATGGCCACGACGGCCCGTTTCTTGACGACCGAGCTGGCCTTTGTATTCTCGATTATTCCAACGATTGCTTCTTGCAACGCCGCAACTTCAGGCTGCTGCAACATGGGACCAAAGCACCTGGCAACTTCGATCAAGACGTCTACTGCCTCGGCGTCCACCTCCTTATTGGAGCCAATCTGTAGCATCCCAGGCTGCGATGGCTGGTTCGAACGCCCAGATGGGGCAACCACAAGATGTCCAATCAGCCTGGAGATGAGAACACGGCTAATTGCAGTATATGCTTCAATGACTTCTTTTGTAGGAGCCACACCCGGGACTGGGCGAGGGAGGGTAATGACGACCATGCGGAGGGCAGTGGCTGGGATAGAGCTGTCGACGGAATTCTCAGTGGTGAGGCTGGAGAGCTTCTCGATAAGAGGTGCTAGCATCGTGTTTGGGATTTTCGTGACGAGGGGAGCAAGGCTGCCAATAGTGTTAGTATGTATATGGGTGTTTGGGGTGAGGGGGGGGGAAAACCTCACCATTTGATAGCCAGATTCTGGACTTCACCATTCTGGTCATCTAATGTATTGATGATACCGTCCACTGCTCTGGCGGCAGTGTTGTAGTCGTTGTATAAGAAGTCTGGGCGACCTATGGTGAGGACTTGGAATAGATCGTTCAGCGACATGTATCGATAATCCGGGTCCGCATCTTGGAGCTTGGGCAACAACGCTGCCACGGTCTGTGCGTTTGGGTTTGCGGGAATGGTGCTCGACATGATGGTAGCTTGTATTGAGGCCACAGAAACCTGTGGAGCTTGTATAGAGGTTGTAAAGGTCACAGCTGTTGAAGTTGGAGCTGTGGACGAGTGGTTGCCTCAGCCAAACTTCGCGCTGGTCTGTATGGGACCAACGCAACCGTACACCGTGAACAAACTCACACTCAGTAGTGTTTGTGTTCACGAGTAGGTCTGGTAAAATCTAACCAGATCCTGAGCGACACCAAGGTGAATAAGTGAGGTTAAATTGTAGAAAATGGTGTAGAGGGGATATGGTAGGAGAACGAGGAAGACGACCCCCGAAGCATGTCGTAGTGGGGGGAAATCGGCGGTGGAGCTCCAACGTGGGATGCGATGATCCCCGTCAGGAACTACAATATTCCGATGCCGTGCCCGGTTATGTTCCCTCCTCGTCCCGACCTCTTTCTTCGTCACAGCTCAATCGAGTCCACGACGTGCACAAATCCAGTAAAGTATGTCTGAACGTGCATGTGACAATCAATTGATGCTAATGTTTACTTTAGGTACTTGTTAATAGCTCAATTGCTTCAATCTCTCCGACAATGTCTTTCGCAAGATCCGCCTTTGGAGCTCTTCGCTCCGCACGCCTGTCCATCGGTGGCGCAAGAGCCCAATTGGTGCGCCACTCGGCCAGACGCGGATACTCCAGTGGCCATGGGCCAGAGGCTAGCAGCGACCTGCCATGGTAAGTTTCTCGCTGTACAATTGGAGCTTAATGGGGAATGGCAGGCTGACCAAATTTGATCAACAGGGCTGCCGGAGCTGTCGCCGTCACCGTCCCTGCTTGCTGGTACCTCCTCAAGGAGTCTCCCGCGGAAGCCCACCACCTTCACGTTCCCCACAAGGTAGAGGCACACGCGGAGCCCGAGGCCGAGGCTGAGGAGGAGGTCAAGGAAGAGGAGACCAAAGAGGAAGCACCCAAGGAAGAGGAATCTAAGGAGGAGGAGCCAAAGGCAGAGGCCGAGGCTTCCACCACCGACAGCGAGGTGGAGAAGCCGAGCGCTGATGCTTCCAAGTCGGAGGACGAGGGAAAGGATACCACCGAGGCCACCGAAGAGGTATTTACAGATCCACACATCGTCTTCTAATATGTACTAAGCTATTTAGCCAACTACGGATGCCAAGCATTCCACGGATATTGGCGGAGACTCCGATGTCAGCCAGAAGGCCGAAGGAACCCCAGAGACATCGAAGTCCAAGGATACCGTCGATGTGTCCAAGCCTTCGAAATAATCGTCTCGTCAGTTTGTCATGGCTCATAGATAAAGTTGGCCATCCTCCAGAAGCAAGGAGACCGATCGGGGGCATTGAAGGTTTGTGGCATCGTCACTTGGCGTCGGTCTATTCCTTGTACATATTGTATAACTCATATTTGAATCATGTGTGCTGGAAAGCTGGTGGCCAACAAAGATGCGCTTGAATTTCTGCTTTGATCGCACATGCTTGCCAATTTGTGATACTTGCGCTGATGAGTCCGAGGGGCCGTCAGAAGTGCTGCTAGAGCTCTATTCATATACTTGTGAGCCTGACTTGTTTACTTGTCGCCCTCGCACTTGCCTTCCAATGTTTTCCATCTCCGTCGCAGCTTCCGTTTATATCGAAACACGATCGTTCCTTCCATAGATGTGACGGACAGAATACCCGTTGTCGCGAACCATTCTCCTTGCTACAAACTACAATGCGTCAACATATTATATTCTGCTCATTGATTAGTGCTTCAAAAGCGATATCTTTATTATTCTGCACGACTATCAGTTCCGTTCTCATTAGGCTCAAGAGATGGACAACTTCTTGTCTCCCATTACCCACCGCCCTTCACTATCATACCCGCTCAATGCTATAAACACTGACGCTGCGACTGGGCCCTACCTTGACCGCCCGCGATACTTCCAGCAGGTGTCAAGCTGGGGGACTACTGCCTATAATGGGTTTGCTCGCCGCAAGCCTGGTCCTTGGATAACAAAGCTCTTCCGGCCACGGAATCACGACATCACCACGCTGTGCACAGGCTTCTGTATGCCATGTGTTCTTTATGGTAAGACTCAATACCGACTCAAGCAGATGGCCGAAGGGGAGAACCCTCTGGATTTGTCACGGCGACACATTTGCAATGGGCCGTGTTGGATGTTTGGGATGATCATGTGTTGCGTCGGATTTGATTGTGAGTATCCTGTCGGAGCAGGTGAATTTGGAAGTACTGACAGTATCATTAGGGTTTATAGTGATGTTACAGCACTCTCGCATCCGAGCTACATATAATATCGATGGTACGGCTGGTGGAGACTGCGTCCAATCTTTGTTTTGTTCGAGGTGCACCCTCATGCAGGATGAGTGGGAGGTTGTTGCCCGCGAGGAAAGGATTCTTTTGGAACGAAGGGAAACCGAAATCAACAAACAGCCTGGCCAACAACAACAGATGAGATATTCCACATCGAACTTGTTTGAGGAGGTGCCAGAGGTCTTCAGGCCAGTGGCTGTAAGTGGCCATAGGATCGAAACTATACCTCCCAGCCCCGGAGAAGAAGAAACAAATGCCGATGAGCCTCTCCTACAAGATGTCGGCCACCAAGAACACCTGCAAAACTCAATTGAAGGTGCAGCTTCCCATAATAAGCCTCGACAACTGGGCTACGGTTCTCGCAAATTGGCAGTGAGGAAATCATCGCCCATAGGTTCTGCCCTGAATCCAATCACTAGAAGGAGCAGCTCGGCAGATCTCGGAGGAAGGTCGAGCGACTCAAAACTCCCTCAAAGGAGTGCCACAAACCCAGCCCGTCCGAATGGTCTAGTTTCACCAGTCAGATACCCATCACCTAATTTCTTGACCTACAGGTCGAAAGGAAAGGGAACCGACGGAATACAGGAGATGCCGGCGGGGTTTGGAGTAATAAAAGAAGAAGCAAAGAGTGAGGACTTCAGTCCATCTATCCGTTCGGATGTTGGAGTAAAGTCTTTCGCGTTGGGCTCCATATACTCGGGCTCTTCTCATCGTCAAGGCCGTAGTGATACCAGGGTCGATGAATCTGTCATCGTGTATTATGGGCACGAGGATACGCCGCAACATCATCGACTTTCAGATTTTTCTGGGTCTCGTCCATTGACGCCGGAGCCCAATGGCACTCAGGTAGCCAGATTGGACGGTGTTGCAGGAGGACTTGAAAGTGTCGACGAAGATGAAGGGAATGCGGCAGAATGCAATTGTGATTTGGATACTCGACAGGCAGACATTGGAGAATGTGGAGATCAGATGCATGGCGAGGAATTATTTGCTCAATTATCAACACCAACACCAACACCGGTACTCCGGCGCTTCTCCATTAGCCCCCCCGAGATGCTGCATGACAGCTGTAATGTACCGGAGCCAAATTCCACTTCGGAAGTAACACATCAAGATGATGGCATGAAGGCCCCCAGGTCCCTCGGACGGGCTGAGTCTTTGATAAGATACCTAGTGGACGTTGATAAGTTTTTGAATATTCCGACAGGATGGGCCAAAGATTTATCCAATATTCCGATAGAACGGTCTACCGACCCGTCGAATGATTCATTCAAGAGTATCGTAGAGATCTCGAGAGGCTCAGATGCTGTGGAAGCAGATGTAGCCGAGGACCGTCTGCCAATGGGTTGCTCCGATCTGTCTGACAACCTGGATAATGATGCAGTTGGAGGTACTCTTGAAGGTACCAGCAGTCCTGCTGTTGAAGATATCATGGCTCCCGAGACTGCATACAGGTTGCAACATGGCGGATCTTCTGGCACCTACTTTGCTGACTCCACCTCGAAAGTCCTTGAGAGCATAGCTGATGATTGGGTCGAAGTGAGCTCCCCAGAGACTTTTCCAACTAGCCTTGGATCGGCCGGCTTCAGGGCCGCTGGACAGTCTACGCCTGATAAGGATTTGCTGTCATCAGACTGCGATTTCATCTCTGCGGAGCAGCACATGTCGGACGTATACCAGACCATGGACGAGGGTCAAGTGGTAGTATCGTTGACACCCGAGGTTGATGGCGAAGCTGAGAATTCTCATGATCAGGAAATCTGTGGTATACCGGACGCTGCAGCCGAAAACACGGCACAATATGTTGAGCCTATAGTCTCCGAAATCGCGATACATTCCGACGAGCCAACGACGGCCGCCAGCCCCTCAGATACCAAAGTGGAAGACCAAACTTCCAAGGCTACCATTGGCGTACTGGACTCTACTTTGCAGCCGACTGACAAAGATGAAAACCCAATGGGGGTGAGGAAAAGGTCGAAGAACTCTCGGAACAGAAGGAACAGAAAAAGACGTGCTGCGGCAGAAGCAGCAAAGACTCATCCGTAGGCTGCGTGTATGATTGCCTGCGGCAAGGAAATGAGGAGAAAACTTTGGAAAACTAGATGGGGGTTCATTCTTTATAAACGCGCACTGATTGCAAGACAATGGAACATACTGATGTATTCTCTCGCTGAGATTTGTGATTACTGTTACATCCCAACGGACCATGCAATAACCTGAGCTATCCCCTATATTGCTGGACTAGCTAAAACTCCATTGACAATGCACCCTTGCTCGCCGTAGAGTACAGAAAAACGTTATCCAGAGAGAGATGCGTTTTACATCCATCCCCGTGACTTACTATTTTCGTCAACTATTTCCAGAGCATCCATAGGGTCACAATAAAGCCAGTTAACCATAAATCATGCTCCTCGTTCCTCATCCCTTCATATATCGGGTCGTTTCAGCCATGATGAAGCCATTTTACGCATCCAATCGTCTTGTCGCCAGTTTACCAGGTCGTTCAACCGACTGATTGGTAGATGAGGAGCGGCTCGCCGATATTCTCGATTTCAGGAATGGTACACTTCAGATCGAAGGCCTTGGAAAGGACAATCTTGAAGATCTGTATCGATTAGCGCCAATCATCGTGACGTGTCAAAGTGGACTTACCTTCTGAACATTGATGCTGTGGCTTGTGCTGCTGAATATGAGACTTGCGCGCATTGCCTTTGCGAAACGACGGGCCTGTCTGCGGTTAGATGGGGATACATACATGCATCAGAGGAAACAAACCTGGTTAGAGATCTCCTCTTGGTCTTCTCTGGGGAAGTTGACGAAATGGTCGTACTTTGTTCCCACCAGGAACGGAATTGCCGTCTTGTTGAAGCCTCGACCCTGGCGATACCACTCTTTGATGCTGTTCAGCGTGCTCTTCCTTGTCAAGTCGAACATGAACAAAATTGCCACGGCATCGTTACACACCAGGGGCAACATGTTTACGAACTCTCGCTGGCCTCCCAAATCCCAAATCGAGAACGTAATCTCTGTGTTGCGGATGGAAATCGTCTTCTCCATAAAGTTGACACCCAGCGTTTGAATGTAGTCCTCGTCCCAGGAGCCTTCGACATACTTCACCATGAGGGAGGTCTTGCCAATCTGTGCATCCCCAACCATTCCGACCTTGATCACCACGCTGTTCTTGTTCCTGCCAGTATCTGTCGCCGCGGTAGATGAACCGCGAGAGTTTTGTTCCTGATAGGTGGTTCCCATATTCCCATATCGGTCACCCCCGCCAGAGAGGCCAGAAGTAGGGCGGGGGATGTTGTTCGCCGGGGCCTGTGTAGCAGGGAAGCGGGGCTCACCAGGGTCGGCATTCATTTGCTGTTCATAGAGCTGCTGTTGAGGCTGGTAAGATGACTGGAATGCGGAAGGGTCGGATTGAGATTGTTGGTGCCGAAATTCGTGGCCGGAAGGGTCAGACTGGGATTGTTGGTGTCGAACGTCATGGCCGGACTGTGGTGTTGGTGTCTGTGATTGCTCGAGACCCCCCATGGAGTCGTCTTGCTGCTCGGACTGTTGAGGCTCCCGGGCCGTTTGGTAGAGATCGTGGCCCATTGTGTCAACGGCGTCGTGATATTGAGCTGGCGACCCAGCAGAGAGAGTTGATGAATCCAGATTGACGGGTGAGTGGTTGGAGAGTGATTGGGTGTTGTTCCACAGGGTCTTAGGGTTATCACCGAAGTGTTAGGGGCTCTATTCGGAGACCATGAGGATGATGAGGTGAGATGTTGGGTGACGAGTGATTTGAGAGTTGTTTACGCTTCGTATTGTTGACAGTCGCGGTACAAACGCCTGGCCCAATCCTGTTCCTGTTACGCGGAAGTTCAGCTGGCAAGGTAAACGCGATACACGCGACACACGTGCATATTAAAGTGTTCCCCCCTCGGTACTTTCGCGATCAGCCATCGGGTTCTTGTTTAGGGCCTACCCGCGTCATACTTGGTCGGCAAAAGCCAATTAGACGCGCCAATCCGCCCCGTCGGGGATGAACTCCGACATTGGCAGCGAGATATTGATATATTTCATGGAATAGTCACCTTTTATATACACAATCCCCGCATACAATAAAAACATCACTCTGATCAATTGATCTTTACTTCTTGCTCGACGGTTCACTCATTTTGCCGCCACATCGTCGTCATCACAACGTTGTAGTTTTTCATACGCATCCAAAATGGCCTCAATCATGAGATCTCTCCGCCCAGTGGCCAGGTTTGCTGCCCGCACCAGCTCCGGAGTTCGCACCCAGAACTTTGCAGTCCGCTCATTCTCTGCACGAAGCGCTGGTTAGTTAAGCCCTACAGTCAGTCGATTGAAGCTCACAATTCTAGCACCTGCAAAGAAGTTCACTACCGAGCACGAATGGGTTGACATCTCGGAGGATGGAAAGACTGGAACCTTGGGAATCTCCGATTACGCAGCGCACGCCCTTGGCGATGTTGTCTACGTCGAGCTCCCAACTCTTCCAATGGAGGTTGAGGCTGGCGATACCATCGGAGCCGTGGAGTCGGTCAAGTCTGCATCGGACATCAACTCCCCGATCACCTGCACAATCGTCGAGGTCAACAACATTTTGGAGGAGAAGCCAGGAACCATCAACAACGCACCAGAGGATACTGGCGCCGGCGGCGGATGGATTGCAAAGGTTGAGATTGGAGAGCAGGGAATTAAGGATTTGGAGGGGCTGATGGATGCGGCTGCATACAAGGAGTTTTCATCGGAATAAATAGGGAGATGGCTTGGGTAGATTAGTGTATATCTGTTGGACAGTCGACAATACAAAGAGTTTTCGGCTTTGGAATTGGATCTTATTAAAGTGTGTGACGTGTTGGTAGCATAAGCTCTATCTGTGACACTATCGGCCTCGCACACCCGGCAATCTATGAAGCCGGCCCATCCACGACCACATCTTTGGTCAGATTGATTGCCTGCAAAATCTTGGACGCACCCTTGGCAATCAGATCCTGAGCTACAGCCAAGCCAAACTCCTCGGCTTTCTTCTCCGTGAGGACCTCGGCGAGCGTCTCCGCTTCTACGGCCTCCGTCCCATCCAAGCTAACAACAATTGACCTCATCAGCAGCTTGCCCTTCTCAATCCATTCCGTCTCCACGCCTATTGGTACGCTGCAACCGCCTTCCAAGGTTCTCAGCAAGCTTCTTTCAGCCAGGCATGCCAACAGAGCATCATTATCTATTAACTTTGTGAGAAGCGACTGAGTCTTTTCGTCGTCACTTCGGATCTCAATCCCCAGCGCACCCTGTCCGACGGCATGAAGTATTCCTCCTCCCGGGGTCTTCGAATCGAGATGCTGCGTGATTCTATCGGCGAGGCCAACCCGCTCCAACCCTGCCGCCGCCAAAATCAAACAGGCGTATTCGCCATCTTCGGCGTCGAGTTTGTCCAGTCTCGTGCCCAGGTTCCCCCTCACGTCCTTGAATTTTAAACTTGGGAATTTCCTCGCAATCTGTGCGCTTCTCCTCACGCTGCTCGTTCCCACGACAGATCCGGCGGGAAGTTCGGCAATGCTTTTGTATGGGAGGCTTGGCTTCATGACCACCACGTCTCGTGCATTTTCACGGCTCGTGATGGCGCCGATCTTGCACTGCGGTGGAAGCTGGGTCGGCATATCTTTCAGGCTGTGCACGATGAGGTCCAGCGAGCCGTCGAGGAGGCCATGCTCAAGCTCGAACGTCCAGAGGGATTTCGCGCCAAAACTGTGTAGCGGGGTTACTTGATTCTTGTCACCCATTGTTGCCATGGCGTGAATCTTGAACTCGGTCTCGGGGTGGGCGGCTTTGAGGGCATCGTGCACAATCTGGGCTTGAATGAGCGCAAGCTTCGACCTTCGGGTGCCAATGTTGACCGTGTTGGTGGGCCCCGTGATGGTGGGGTCGAATGGGGGGCGGGAGGAGGTAGACGGGAGTTGCTCGTGAGTCGCCATGATGTCGATTGATTGTGTGGATGGGGAGGATGGGAAGTATGGATTCGTGGAAGTGTTCTGGATTCTATGTGGCAACCCCACCAAAGGATCCAAAGTTTACTTCCCCGCTAACAGCTTAGTAAGCACAACCCCGCGTTGTGGGTGCGCCCGAGATTAGCTTGTGGTTAAAATATTGAATAGCGCGATCAATATCTACGGAAACTACGAACGACTAATGCCCTCCCCCCGGCTTCTGTCCGTA
This sequence comes from Pseudogymnoascus sp. 05NY08, assembly GCA_001662605.1. Lineage (NCBI taxonomy): Eukaryota > Fungi > Ascomycota > Leotiomycetes > Thelebolales > Thelebolaceae > Pseudogymnoascus > Pseudogymnoascus sp. 05NY08. Next base: position 238,056 of record KV458810.1, read on the forward strand.
GCAGACACGAAAGGTGAGATAGGAATGAACCTTTCGATCCTTGAACGAGTCTCTCACTTCGACCAAAAACACCTCGACTTCTTCTGCCGTCCATCCCAATCCTTTTGTGAAAGTCTTCATACTATTTCCTTGGAGCCCATCCACGCACATTGCCTGGCCGTACAGGCCGACCTTGGCCAGTGTCTGGTTCTTCGGCCACGTGCCGATTGGCACTTTGAAGATGCGCTCAGTTACATTCTCAAACCCAGCGTCCTTCAGTCGGTCCTGAGTCTTTGCAGGGCTGAGAAGATCGACGCCAAAGGCTTCGAGGCCTTGGCGGACGAACGTGAGCCATTTTGAGAATGCATGCGTTTCTGGGATGCTGTCGTCGTCGCTAGAGAGAACAAAATATAGCTCTTGCATCTCGATCCAGCCGCCGGGTTTGAGGTTGCTGGCCATGTTAGACATTGACGCCGAGTGATGGGAAGCACTTACGCCATTGCCTGGTTTATCAACGCCGGCGTATCCTTGAGGGAGGAGGCTAAATGGCGTAGATGGATAAAGTCGAAGTTGTTGGCAGGGTATATCCAAGGGCTCTCGGCATCATCTACCATGAACTTCACGTTTGGGGGGACCCACGAGGGTTGGATGGGGCTCAAGTCAACTCCCAAAACCGATGCGCTCGGATATTCATCGCCAACTGGATGCGTTAGTATTGAAGGAGACGTCTATGGTGGACTCACAGTCAATAGCCCATATTCCCGTCCCAGTCCCGATATCTAGAACACTCTGCGGGTTAACCAGTGGCGCATAATGTAGTCGTCCGCCACAGAGATTAAGAACCATCGCATGCTTCATATCCTCACGCTCCTGCTCCGATTCATCGTTGGGGAACAGGTATCTGCCCTCGCTATATTTGTGGTATCGACGTCCATTTTCAAAAGTGTAATCCCGCACGCTCGACGATACCGACGTTGACGCACTCGACGCCAACTCACTTTCGTACCCGGTGTCACTGTCAGATCCGCCGACTTCAATGGTAGTCTCGGCTTGATGGGCTACAGCTGCGGCTTCCTCCGCTCTAGGCGGGCTCTGAGCGACTGGTGAAGGCATGATGGCTTGATTGTGTACGAGTCAGTTTGAGGGGGACGATTGCGCCAGCGGCGAGGTTTACTTGTTGGAACGTGAGCGCTAGCTAGGATTATAAAACGACCAAACCTTGTATGATTGCTAGGATCGTCGCACGATCTTATTCGACAAGAAGGTGAATAATCACACGTGTTTTTGAGTAGCCATGCAGGTCTGATGTTTTATGAAGCGGAGAAGGCGAACCGGAGAAGGCGGCAGGTGGGGATGGCGGCGGGACATGTGGAGAACCTCCACAACATCGACGACAGCGCATGGGAGTATGGGTTCCATGAGCAACCACATCAACGTGAGCGACTCGAGTGCATCACGGCGTGAGCATAGTATAAGCGCGCATCGTCCGTAGTCGCTCACAGCGTAAGCGCGCCAGGCGATCGCGAGCGCATCTACTATGTGAGCGGCGGTGACGCATCAGGACTTATGGATGAATCTTGCGGCCTGTGCATTCAATAGCATGGCTGTCGTATCGGGTGAGAGCGACTTCGGACTGCGAGCCCACTCTCATGCCACTGTCTAAACCTTACGGGCCGGACTTGCGAGGCATTGCCAAATGATGCCTTTGCCATCTGCCCGACTTCAGCCTGGTCAGTTTGATAGAGGAAAGATTTCATTAGCCTATGTGTAACATTGTCCTGAATAGGTATGTGAATTTACTAGAAAGAGGCGTAGCTCATCCCATTCTGTTCGAACTATTGCCCGCTCATTATCCGGATGGCAGGTTAGAAAGTGCCACTTACTCTTTAGAGAAGTTGGAAAGCTTGGCCTGCCTCCTTGTCTGTGGGGAAGGATGTCCCGTGCGGACATATGCCGGGATTACTGTTTTAATAACCCTAAAGCGGTACTGCACCTTCGGCTCCACATAGCCGGATGGTAATATGTGGCGTTATCACTTCTTAGAATCATCCTCGCCGGCTTCATTCTCATAGTCAGAAGCTTTTTTTCTTGGAACGACATCTCTTTTACGGGGCGCTTTCCCGTATCTGATTGACTTGGAATCTTCGGATTGTCAGACTTCCCCGACGATCATGGGAAAGCAGCCGGCTTAGAAATCCATATCTCAAGTCAGGCGCTTGAAACTGAAGATGGCCTTCCTTTAGGCCGATATGCGAAATGGGTTTTACCAAGCCAGTCTCCAACGTTAAACCGGCTTCTTCGAGAAGTTGCGTCTATCCTGTGACTCGATTTTAATTTGTATGGCATCTTATCCGCCGACACGTTTCCCATCAGGGAGATATAAGATCTCCATTTAAACCTCCCAACGATTAACCGTTTAGCCTTTATTCTCCGGCACTCCTGATTAATGCGGGGATTAAGACCTGGCAGCACGTGGGAATAAGCTTCTTATCAAACAGAGTGCTTATAAGGAGTGCCGGCCTGATGTTTCGTTCTCACTTTTCATCCCATCTCCATCGAATTCAAGATGCAGTGGACAGTTCTCCTCGCGGCCTTTGCGCCAAGCGTCCATGCCATTCTACGTTTCTCCTGCTCGGAGCTCGTGACTGAGCGTCTGGATCCGTATGAAGCCTTTCTGTGCTGTGGTTCGTGCTGACGTTGGTAGCCTGGTCTTTCCCGGGAGTAATCCGTCGCCTCATGTTCATCAGGTTAGTCGTTTGTTTGTTGTATGGATTATGCTGACGGTTTAGTTTATCGGAGGGGTGAGTGTTTTGCCCTGATGATTTTCGCCGCTTATTTTTTAGAATGCAATGAACGCCACCATGGATCCGGCGATAGATCTCCCAACCGCATCCACTTGCACCACCTGCACCTTCACGCAAGACTTCTCCAACTACTGGACTGCGACGCTGTACTTCCAATCCCGAAATGGAAGCTTCATCCGCGTTAAGCAAAAGGGGAACCAAGGCTTTGAGTCGGCAAAGGGCGGCATGACCGTCTACTACTCCCAGCCATACGACGGGAGCAAGGTCACTGCCTTCAAGAAGGGATTCCGCATGGTCGTCGGCAGCCCGATGTACCGGACAGCAGCTGAATCGTCAAAGAACCGCCAACTCACATTTACATGTCTGCAGGACGCTTCGACGAGGACCGGTGAGACTACGACTATGCCGGTGCTGCCGTGTCCTGCTGGTATCATGTCCAACGTCAGGTTTCCGACGTGAGTCTTCTTCTTCTTTGCTGTGCTGGCTAACAGATTAGATGCTGGGACGGAGTCAACCTTGACAGCGCAGACCACACCACCCATGTCGCCTACCCGTCCAGCGGGACATTCGAGAGCAACGGACCTTGCCCGGCATCCCACCCCGTAAAGCTCCCACAGCTCTTCTACGAGGTCGTCTGGGACACGACACCCTACAACGACAGATCCCTCTGGCCCTCAGACGGCAGCCAGCCTTTCATCTGGAGTTACGGCGACCCGACCGGCTATGGGACGCATGGCGATTATGTTTTTGGCTGGAAGGATACGTCGCTGCAGCAGGCCATGGACACCAACTGCCAGCCCGGGCCCTGCGCCGTGCTCTCAGAGCAGTCGATCGCCGCGGGGAACGCCTGCTCAAAGGCTCGCTCTGTCAACGAGGAGGTGGACGGATGTAAGTATGCCGTTGTCCTGTTTGTTCGCGCTGACAGTATAGGGCTTGATAAACTGCCAGGCAACAATCCTGTCACTGGCGTCAATCCTGGCGCGGGGTTGGGGAATCCAAGTGGCGGCGGAACCCCCACGAACCCTGAGACGGGGACAGGCAATGGCGGCACGGCCGCTCACTGGGATCAGTGTGGTGGGCAGGGATGGACAGGGCCGACGGTCTGCGCGAGTGGGTATACATGTAAAGTGTCGAATCAGTGGTACTCGCAGTGTTTGTAGGTGTGTATATCGCGCCTGCGCGAATAGCGGATTGATTGAAGACGTCCAACCATTTTGAAAGCGCAATGTTTTTGAAATAGATAGTGGATTGATTTATACGAACTGTCTTCTGTTTGATGTGTAGACAGCATGTGTAGAGGTTGTGGGGTGGGATTTCCGGTTAGTGTAAGCGTATGGGTGTCGCCCGCCCGAACAGGTCTAAATCATTTTGAAAGCGCTGGATGGTTTTTGATAGGGATAGTCGAAATTGATTTATACATGTCTGAACTGTCTTCTGTACGATTTTGAGGCACGCATAGGATTTGTAGAGGCTGTGGCGTGGGATTTGGCGTCGCGTGTGTTGGCTGTACGTACAGGCGTATCGATGTCTAGCTGCGCGAATAGGGAATCACACAGGAGGCAGTCTAGACCTATATACACCAATTCCAATCTTTTCTATCAAAATCCATCCGGCGCTTTGAGGTTGTGGAGTGGGATTTGGCGTCGCGTGCGCTGACTGTGAAAGATTGATGGTTAGCTACAACTTTGAAAGCGCCGGATGGTTTTTGATAGAAAAAGTTGGAATGGACGTATACATGTATAAACTGCCTCCTGTGTGATTTTAAGGCATATATAGCATCTGTGAAGGTTGTGGCGTAGGATTTGGCGTCGCGTGCGCTGACCGTTCGGCGCTTTCAAAGATTGATGGTTAACCACAACTTTGAAAGCGCTGAACGGTTTTTGATAGGAATAACTAGAATCTATTTGCAGTTGCCTAAACTATCTTCCATTTAATTCTAGGAGTCGTAGAGCAACGGTGGCAGTTGTGGTGATAGATTTGGTCGTCGCATGCGTTGATTTTGGTCGTTGCGTGCACTGATTATGTATCCCGCCATACAATGGAGTTTTTGATGGTCGACCACAACTTTGAAAGCGCCTGGTGGTTTTTGAAAGGGAGAACGGGAGTCGATCTATATATAGGTAAACTATGTTCCATTCCATTTTGAGAGTTATATGGCAATGGTAGCGGTTGTAGTGAGATGTTTTCCATGCTCCCACAGCGATGTATCCTACTGTTGTACCTCGCCATACTGACGATTTTTTGATGGCCGCCTACCATTTTGAAAGCGCGCAGTGGTTTTTGAAAGGGAGAACGGGAGTCGATTTATATATATGTAAACTATGTTCCATTCCATTTTGAGAGTTATATCGCAATGGTAGCGGTTGTGGTGAGATGTTTTCCATGCTCCCACAGCGATGTACCCTACTGTTGTACCTCGCCATACTGACGATTTTTTGATGGCCGCCAACCATTTTGAAAGCGCCCTGTGGTTTTTGAAAGGGACAACTGGGATTGATCTATATATACGTGAACTATATCCCATTCGATTTTGAGAACCATACATGCACAGTGGCTGTTGTAGAGAGACGTATTGTATGCTACGACGGCGATGTACTGCGCTGCGATGTACCCCGCCATACTATCAAAATTTTGATAGTATGGGAAAGGTTTTGATGGTTGCCCACGCTTTTGAAAGCGCCCGCCCGTTTTTGATAGATCGTATTGAAATATAGAGAGAATGGGTCGAATTTCAATTCTGCCTTACTAGATTTTCCATAAAACGTGAAATGGGAGGTGTGGTGTCATGTACTCTCTCCTGCCGCCGACTGCAATGTACCCCGCCATACTATCAAAAATTCGATTGTATGCGTGAGTTTTTGATGGTTGCCTACGCTTTTCGAAGCGCCCCCCCGTTTTTGATAGATCTTATTCGAATATAGAGAGAATGTGCTGAATTTCAATTCTGCCTTACTAGATTTTCTATAAAACGTGAAATGCGAGGTGTGGTGTCATGTACCCTCTCCTGCTGCCGACTGTGATGTACCCCTGCTATACTATCAAAAAATGAGTTGTATGCGCAAGTTTTTGATGGATGGCCACGCTTCTGAAATGCGCGAACGGTTTCTGACATAGAGAACTAGAATACATACATATACACCTAAACTATCATCCATTCCATTTTAAGAGCTATGCGACGTCAGTGGCGGCTGTAGTGGCCGATGTAGCTGTCGCCGTTATGGTTGTGATGTACCCTGCCATACTATCAAAAATCGGGATATGTGGTGAGATTTTTGATGGTTGCCTACAATTCTGAAATGCCAGAACTATTTCTGAAATAGAGAGCGACAATAGATTCGTATATGCTTAAACTATCATCTATTCCATTTTGAGGGTCGTAGTGGCCGATTACGCGGGTGAAGAAAAAAGTGGCACGGTCGCAACCGAAGCCGAATACGCCAACACCAAAAAAGTGATTATTTTATTCAATTACGCTGATTCTACTGTAGAGAGCCCACCCCCTCAATCTATTACTTCCTGTAGCCGTAGAGGAATTGAATCTATACGACGATTAATCCATTCTTGTAATATGCCTGCCCATCCTTTAATAATAAGCTCTCGAAGCGTCTGGTCGTCCCAATGGGCAAAAGTCCGAGAATGAGACTTTACCGGCTGCCAACAGTTCTCAATTAGTGATAAGTCTAGACTTTAAGGGCAATTAAAGTAGTATTCGAGCTTATTCTCTTCTTTCCACTTCTGTACAATATTTCTATTATTTGTAGGGCCGTAAGAACTATCGCCGTCTTCTTCTAAAACGAAGTCGTCGCCCCGTAATAGCCATGGCTTTACAGCCTTCTTAAGTATCTGCGTAATATAATCCTCTTGCGTCATTTTGCTGTTCCGATTCTTCGTTATATAGAAATAGATATCCGATTTGAAGTTATATCCTACTGCAGCCTAGCAGTGGATCCTATTCCGTTGCGAGTCTTAGGGCTCATTTACCACTTGAATGCAGTCACCGCAATACCGCTCTCCCAGCTGGCGTAAGACTCCTAGTCTTCCTTCTAGCCCTAGAGAGAAGTAAACCTCGTTATAAAAGCGTACTCAGCGCTAGTCCTCCGCTTGTGGGTATTTCCGTAGCATATCTGTTGCAAATTGTAGGCGGTTCCGTGCTGCAGAAAGTGATACCTATGATACTTAGTATAAAATACAGCTTGCGTAGTCAAAAGAGTGCCCTAGAGTAATAGCAATTGTACGAGCACTAACTCTTGTAATTCTGACGTGTTCTGCAAGTTCTAGCCATTGTAGCCGCCGCCCTTTAAAGCCGTGAGTCTATAGGAATAGATCGAGAGCATGAAGCTGCTCTAGCGTAATCTTCGTCTTCCGCCCTTAAGTCTCAACTCTTATAGGGCTATTATAAAGAGTACAAGAGCCATCTTTTACTATTCGCCATCCTATACGTAAAGGGACGTTAAAAGCCTAGAAGACGTCTGTCTTATTTACTTGTAGCTGCTGCTTTTTAAGATATTTAATAACGTATTTCACAAGCGAGTGGGCCACACAAGTGAGTAGGCCACCAAAACACCAAAACGCGTCAACCTAACAAAAGTCAACATGCTGCAACTAACATAAGATAAATCCTCTAATTAGGAGGATAGAATACTACTAGCTATTAGTGCAATTAACAAAGGCCATTTTCATAGTATTTAAGTAGCTGCATCATTGTACAATATCCCTTAAACAACACTACATTAACGAATTAAAGGAATGACTTCCTAACACGATTCTATTCCTAAATTACAGAATTTAACTCTGTATAAAGAGTTAGCTATTATTCAGTACATCCTCAACCTAGATTCATGTAGATTCCTGCCCTAGCTGCAAGCTATGTAAGAAATGGCAGACCTTCTACTTTCTAAACGAGGTAAGAGCCCTATTAGGAAGAACTAGACTACTAACTTTATTAAGCGTTATATAGAAATCAAAGTAAAGTTTAGTTAGAAGTATAATTATAAATGAGTGAAATGTAAAGATCCTAAGATAATTTAAGGGTGGTTCTCTCTTGTACAAAACACAATTATAAAATATAGTATCTTAGAGTAGGATATCTACAACTTTAATGAAGTAGGTTTTATAATAGGAGTTATTGCTACTATAAAGGTAGTTACACACTTAGAAGCAAAGAGTTGTCTAAAGACTATATAGCTAGGAAATAGGGAATAGGTGTTAATTATCTAAGGTGTTAATTTATATAGATGGGCACTCCTGCTGTTTATCATTTTTAAGGTGTAGAATTACCTCTCTACTTAGTATAAGGACTTAGGATTATTAGAGGATTAGGTAATTATGCTAAGTAAGAATAGGTAGACTTTAAATTTAATTAGGTATAAGTGGATTTAACACTTTAATTAACATATAAGCCCTTATATAATTAGAACCTATTACCTTCTTATTCTTAATAGACATAAGAGCTACCTCTTAGCTTAATTTCAACACTACTATATAGAATAGAAGATAATTACTCTTTATATACTACTATACTCATTATATATACTTTAGCTACTTAACGTTAGCTGCTTTACTCTACTAAAGCTTTTATATAGATGTTAGATTAAAACCTTTATATAGAACAGGCTAAATCATATTATAAAGCTTAAGTTTCTCTCTACATTTAAAGAGGCATTTAAAGCTACATTTATAGAGTAGAACATTAAGAGTAGATTCTAAGCTATAGGGCTAGTTCTATATAAGCTATAGAGTGTCCTCTCTTACTTAAATCTACACTTAAGGACTCTAACTCCTCCTATAGTTAAGAGTAGCAATTAGACTTTAAAGACCCCTTAAACTATAAGGGAGCTTAATTTTTAAATAGAGCATATTAAGAACTATGTTATATAACACTAGAACAGCTCTCCTACCTTTAATAATGCACTAAGCTAGCTTACTAAAGGAGCTTAGGTTATAATGCATTCTACTATTCTACTTAAGGTAGAAGTTAAGGCTTTATAAGTAGTAAATAAATAGAAAAAGAGGAGGGAAAGGAAGTGTAAGAGGTATATAATGTAAGGGGGTAGTCTCTCTATACAAGAGGGAGAGGATATCCTTTAGACTACTAAGGTTAATGCTTAAATCTATATAGAGGTAGTAAGTAAGGGTAGTTAGTAAGTAGGCTCTAAGGGCTAATAGAAGCACTATAGCTAATGTAAAAAAATAGGTTATAATACCTATACGTGTAAGAGGTGCTAGGAATTAATTATAATTAAATAAGGGTTATTATATAGGGTAGTAGTGTAGTAGTAGTAGTAATTAACTAAGTTTTAGTGTTTTAGTAGCCCACTTACTTATATAGCCTACTTACTTATGAAATATGTTAGTACTAAGCACCTTTACTTAAGTAGAAGTTTTATAATAGGCTGCTATTTACTACTATACATTGTTATTATCACTTAGATTTAAAAGTAGAGGGGTTTTAGTTATTATAAATTAATTTAATAGACTATATATAGCTATCTATAACTATTATAAAGCTTAAAGTTAAGCTTAAAGTTAAGCTTAAAGTTAAGCTTTACTACTCTTTTAATATTTAGAGTAGTGCTAAGACCTATAAGGACATAGTGTAAGGATGCCTCCTTACATAAGGTACATTTAGACCTATAGGGCAGTGCCTAGCACTAACACTATAGGGTGGCAGGGTAGGATTTTAAGGGTTAGGGTAGATTTAGGTAATAGACAGGAGTGGATCTATAGGCATGCTAAGCTTAGCAGAGTTAGACCTAATACAGATACTTAAGGGGTAGGAAGCCTTACACTCCTCCTTTATCTTTTTTATATCCTTTATAGTAGACCTATAGGATTACACCAACTTATATCTAACTTACACTTCTATATGCCACTTCTTATAATATAGTGCCCTATGTCCTTACATTATATAAAAAAGATCACACCTACTAGGGACAGCTGTACTTAAATAATATCCTACACTAGAACGACTTAGGAGAACTACTGTTACACTACTACTAACTGCAACTTAGTGCTGTCTTAGAGGAGAGACCTAACGACTTTAAATAGCTGTGATTCTAGAGATCTTATAAACAGCTAGTAGATTAGGGTTTGATCCTATAGAGCAAGCTAGTAAAGTTGCTAACGCGTTAGTGCTAAATAGGATATAAGATCCTAAATAACCCCCTTAAGCATAGAGGCAATTATAAACAAGAGTGTTAATAGCTATAAGCTACTAGAAATTAGACTCTTTTATATTAACTGCAACTTAATACACCCCTAAACTAACATGAGGAAGATGACCTTAAACATACCCTAAGACAATAATAGTTAACTGTCTAGAATAACAACTAGGTAGACCACTACTATAGGCACAACTATAAGGCCATCTAAGAGCCCCCTAGATTAAATCGCAAACTTTAAAAACAAGATGTAAGAGCTTAAAGCAATAATAGCCACCCTAGTAGCTAGCTAGACCTAAATACTGTCTATACTACTAGTAGTAGCACACACTCTAGTACACACTATTAAAGCTGACAAAAACAAAGACAAACAGCTTAAACAACCTATACTAATAATACAAAACACTTTTAGCACTGTTTAGTTGCTACCTGTTAGTAATGCGCACTCTCCTTTAATCCTAGTTCTACCCTAATAGTATACTAAGGACCCCTTAAGTTACTATAAGAAATCATCTATATTAGAGAAAATCATGCCCCTTAGCAATAGTATTAAACACACCTTCCTATAGTAGAGTGCTTCTATTTAGGACTAACTTATAGTTAACAAAGACCATTACCCTACTAACGTGTTACAACAAGCGTTAATATAGGGAACTATAACTAGCCTAGCTAAGAAATACCTAGAACCCTAGTACCTATTAGATATACATAGGTTCTAGAGCACTAATAAAATGATGGACCTATTAGGATTGTATTACCTTATAGGTAACAAGACTAAATAGGCCTAGAACGAATTTAATGATATGTAAATAGGGGAGAAGGGCTACTCTTACAAGTCCTTCCTTAAGTTTAAGGCCTGTTTCTAGAGCATAGCTATTACTAGACAAGTATTATAATTAGAGTGGTTTTAGTACATGTAGAATAAGCTAACACTGCAATTCTAAAGCTACATAGCAGTCATTAAGAACTAATAGAATGGTAACTATTAGGTTATAGTCTAAGAGCTCACTACGTTTAATTAGGAACGCTAGAGGAACAATAAGTTAAGCTTCCTATCTATAGCGTTAAAGCTAAGCTTAGTGAGGTCTATAGACCAGCCTAAGTTAAGCTCCCTACTAGTGCTAAGACTAACCTAACCTATTACTACTTCTACCCTTCCTTTGTTTAACTAGACCTAGTTCCCTACCTACCTAAAACTAGACATTATAGGGTGTGCCTAAGCTGCTGCTCTAGCTACTACTAGCAACTGTTTTAAGTGTAGTAAGCCTAGCCACTTTTAGAACAAGTGCTTACTTAATGCTATAGTAAAAGAAATAGACTAGGAGGCCCCTAAGTCTAAAGAACAGTAGGAGGAAGCTATAGAACTCTAGTTAGACAAAGACCTAGAGGAAAACAACAAGGCCTAGGAAAAGGCTCCTTCCTAAGTCTATATAAATGTAATCTATAAGATCTTAACCTAAGAGAACTCTTAGGTAGAACCTAGTTCTTAGTTAACACCACCCTAAGTTTAAATAGACTTAGGGTGCAAACTAAGGCTCTTATAGACATAGGAGCAAACAGATACCTTATTATTAATAAGC